>CAUYQU010043811.1:0-25082 GCA_963574635.1 Cheracebus regulus
GTTCTTAGTTTCTTTGCATTGGGTTAGAACATGTTCTTTTAGTTCACAGAAGTTTCTTATTATCTTCTGAAGCCTGATTTTGTGAGTTCATCACACTCATCCTCCATCAAGCCTTGTTCTCTTGCTGATGAGGAGCTGCGATCCCCGGTAGGAGGAAAGGCATTCTGATTTCGGGTGTTCTCAGCCTTTTTGCACTGGTTTCTTCCCATTTTTGTGGATATATCCACCTCTCGCCTTTGTAATTGCCGTCTTTCAGATTGGGTCTCTGAGTGGACGTCCAGCTTGTTGGTGATGAAGTTTTTTCTGTTTCTTAGTTTTCCTTCGGGGGGCGCCCCTTCCCTACAGAGCTGGGCCTTCCCGGGTTCAGCTGTGCTTGTTCTCAGTCCTCAGTGCTTCCAATTGCTGTTCTGCTTGTGGGAATGGGACCGGCCGAGCCCGACTAAAAGGGCATCCAGTCCCGTACACTCTGCACCAAGAAGTGCCACGCCGGCCAAAAGAGTCACGCTGGCTACCCATGTGGCTCCTTCGCCGGGAATCTCCCAGTCTGTGGGCATCAAAAATTCATCTGCAATTGCGGCGTCCACTCCCTCTCTGCGCTTTCCCTGGGACTACAATCCTGAGCTGCTGCTACGTGGCCATCTTGGATCTCTCTCCGCCCGGTGATGAAGTTTTTCTGTTTCTTAGTTTTCCTTTGGCAGATGCTCGTTCCCCACAGAGCCGGACATTCCTGGGTTCGCTGTGCTTGCTGTGAAACTCTCAGTCCTCAGAGCTTCCAATTGCTGTTTTCCTTGTAGGGTTGGGACCAGCCGAGCCTGTCTGTCCCGAATACTCCGTACCGGGAAGCGCCGCACAGGGGCACCGGCAAAACAGCCGCGCCGGCCAAAAGAGTCGCGCTGGCGACCTGTGTGGCTCCTCTGCTGGGAATCTCCTGATCTGTGGGCAACAAAAATTAGTCGGAAAGTGCGGCGTCCACTCGTTATCTGCGCTTTCACTGGGAGCTACATTCCTGAGCTGTTGCTAATCGGCCATCTTGGATTTCTCCTCCAAATGGAAATATTTTTAAATTACATTTTCAAACTGACTTTTATATGTTTATTTTGTAATCAGCCACTTTCCTAAACTTTTTTTATTAGTTCTAATACTTTTAATGAATTACTTACATTTCTAACAATCAAATAATCTTCAAGCAATAATAATTTAGGATCTTTCTTTATGGTTATTTATATCATTTTTTTCTCTTATGAAACAGAATCAATCTTCCAGAGCAACAGTGTATCATATATATTTTCTTGTTTTAATGCAATATTTGAAAAGTGCAATGTACTACTGGTGTAAGAGATATTCTTTACTATGGTAGTCTTCTATTATTTTTAATTTACTAAAAGTTTTTTAATTTAGGATGAATTTCAATTTACTCAAATTTTTGGCCTAGTCATATGTTAAATTATGTTACTGAAGTTGTTTGCGTCAAACTCTCTTTTCAGTTTTAGAATTAATCATACTTGGTCATGCTGTGTTGTTCTTTAGTTTACTGTTAGATTTGTTTGTTAATAATTTATGGTTTTTACATTTTTTAATTTAAGTACCTATTTTTGCCTTCTTGGTATATTATGTTACTTGTATGAAATACATACATGTTACTTGTATGAAATAAGTTAAGATATAATTTCTGTTTTTCTGTGTGTGTATGTGTGTGCATGCACCCACATGCGCATGCCCTCCAAAATTGTCTAACTCTACATCTGTTTTCACAGAGTGCCCAAACTGTGGAAGTGAGAAAGAGGGACCATCTGCCCCCAAACACATACCCTCATGGGTGAACCTGAAGGTCTAGATTATGGGAGATGATTCTGACCTTTCCTGGAGCTGAGCTGACATAATGAGCCAAACAAAATACAGGGGTAGAGGAAGCAGCAGGAAAAGCCCTGTGGGCTCACTGGGTCCCCTAGCAAGCCATTTCTGTTTTGCCTCTCAGGGATCCTTGAGGAGGACTGCCAGAGACACTAGGAAAAGGCCACAGGGAGAAGGAAACTCTAGCCGAACTTTGTAACAGCTTGAACCAATTGAGAAGTCTCCTAACCAGAACTCAAGGGAGGGTGTAAATCCGGGATGCAGAATCCACAGGTAGGGGAAGAACAAAAGCCCTGCTTCCTTTCGCAGCTCGGAAGTGGGTAGCCTGGGGCAAGTTCTCAGCCCTGCTCACTTACTGCCTGGAAACAGACTTGGTGCTGTTGGGTGGGGCAGGGACACGATGGGATGGGACTGGCCCTTTAGGTTGCATGGGAGCTGAGTGTGGCCTGTGACTGCCAGCTTTCCCCCACTTCCCTGACAGCCTGTGTGACAAAGTAGAGGCAGCCACAGTCCTTCTAGGAACATAACTCCATTGAACTGGGAATCACACCGCCATCTCCCACAGCAGCCACAGCAAGACCCACCCAAGGAGAGTCTGATTCAGACATGCCTAACCCTGCCCAAACCTGATGGTCCCTCCCTGATATCTGAACCCACCCTGATATCTGAACACAAAGGGCATATACTCCTGGGAGTTCTAGGGCCCTACCCACACCTGTTCCTCCTCATACTACCAAGCTGATGCCCTCCTGAAAGTGCCATCTCTTGACAGGAGGCCAACCAACACAAAAATAGTGCATTAATCAACCAAAGCTAAGGACCCTCACAGAGTTCATTTCACCTGCCTGCCATTTCCACCAGAGTATGTGCTGGTATCCACGGCCATCCCTAGTACCAGCCCAGAGCCTGATATACTCGCTGGGTGCCTAGACCCATAAGAGATATAACAATTACCACAGCTCTGTTCTCAGGAAGCCACATCCCTAGGAGAGTGGAGAGAGTATTAGTACTACATCAAGGAAACATCCCGTGGGACAAAAGAATCTCAACAAAATCCTGGAGCCCTAGACACAGAGCCTATCCAAATAAGAAAGAACCAGAAACCAACCCTGGTAATATGATAAAACAAAGTCCTTTAACACCTCCCCAAAAATCACACTAACTCACCAGCAATGGATTCAAACCAAGAATAAATCCCTGATTTACCTGAAAAAGAATTCAGAAGGTTAGTTATTAAGCTAATCAAGGAGTCACCAGAGAAAGGTGAAACCCAATGTAAGGAAATAAAAAAAAAAAATGATACAAGGAGTAAAGGGAGAGATATTCAATGAAATAGATAGCATAAATAAAAAATAATCAAAACTTCAGGAAAATAAACACGTACAGAAATGCAAAATGCTCTGGAAAGTCTCAGCAATAGAGTCAAACAACCAGAAGAAAGAAATTCAGAGCTCAAAGTCAAGGTTTTCAAATTTACCCAATCCAACAAAGACAAAGAAAAAAAAAAAGAAAATATGGATGAAGCCCCCAAGAAGTCTGGGAATATGTTAAATGACCAAACTTAAGAATAATCGACATTCCTGAGTAAGAAGAGAAATCTAAAAGTTTGGAAAATACATTTGGGTAAATAATTGAGGAAAACTTTTCCAGCTTTGCTAGAGACCTAGACAGCCAAATACAAGAAGCATGAAGAATACCTGGGAAATTCATTGCAAAATGATCATTGCTGAGGCACTCTGTCATCAAGTTATCTAAAGTTAAGACAAAGGAAAGAGTCTTAAGAGCTCTGAGGCAAAAACACTAGGTAATCTATAAAGGAAAATCTATCAGATTAACAGCAGATTTCTCAGTAGAACCCTACAAGCTACAAGGGATCAGGGCCCAATCTTCAGCCTCCTCAAACAAAACAATTAGCAGCCCAGAATTTTGTATTCAGCAAAACTGAGCTTCATAAATGAAGGAAAGATACAGTCTTTTCCAGACAAACAAATGCTGAGAGAATTTGTCACTACCAAGACAGCACTACAAGAACTGCCAAAAGAAGCTCTAAATCTTGAAACAAATCCTAGAAACACATCAAAACAGAACCTCTTTAAAGCAGAAATCTCACAGGTCCTATAAAACAAAATATAATTTAAAAAACAAACAAACAAAAAAACCAAGGTATACAGGCAACAAATAGCACAATGAATGAAATGGTACCTCACATCTCAATACTAATGTTGAATATAAATGGCCTAAATACTCCACTTACTTAAAAGATATAGAATTACATAATGGATAAGAATTAACTGACCAACTATCTGCTGCCTTCAAGAGACACACCTAACACATAAGGATTCACATAAACTTAAGAAAAAGGGTGGGAAAAAACATTCCATGCAAATGGACACCAAAAGAGAACAGGAACATCTATTCTCTTAGTAGACAAACTTTAAAGCAACAGCAGTTAAAAAAGACAAAGACGGACATTATATAATGATGAAAAGTCTTGTCCAAAAGGAAAATATCACAATCCTAAATATATATGATTCTAACACTGGAGCTCCCAAATTTATAAAACAATTATTAATAGACCTAAGAAATGAAATAGCGACACAATATTAGTGGAGGACTTCAATACTTCACTGACAGCACTACACAGGTCATCAAGACAGAAATTCAACAAACAAACAATAGATTTAAACTATAACCTAGAACAAATGGACTTAAGAGATACTTACAGAATATTCTACCCAATAACTGCAGAATATACATTCTATTCAACAGCACATGGAACTTTCTTCAAGATAGACCATATGATAGACCACAAAATGAGCCTCAGTAAAATTTAAAAAATTGAAATTATATCAAGACCTCAGTGGAATAAAACTGGAAATCAACTCCAGAAGGAACCTTCAAAAGTTCAGACCACAGTGGAATAAAACTGGAAATCAACTCCAAAAGGAACCTTCAAAACCATGCAAATAAATGGAAGTTAAATAACCTGCTTCTGAATGATCACTGGGTCAAAAATGAAATCAAGATGGAAATTTAAAAATTCTTCAAACTGAACGACAATAGCAATACAACCTGTTGAAACCTCTGGGATACAGCAAAGGCAGCACTAAGAGAAAAGTTCATGGCCCTAAAACCTACATCAAAAAGTCTGAAAGACCACAAACAGACACTCTAAGGTCACACCTCAAGGAGCTAGAGAAACAAGAACAATCCAAACTCAAACCCAGCAGAAGAAAGGAAATGCAAAAGATAAATGAAACAAAAAGCTGGTTCTTTGAAAAGATAAATAAAGATTTGAAAGAATTCTTTTCTGGCTCCAGGAAGATCAGTGGAAGCAGATCTTTCCACAATACTTTCAATTTCTTATATAGTAATTTGTATGTTCAGGATTTTTACCTCATTATCAGTAAATTTTAATAACTTCTGTTTCCTGGAAACGAGTTGATGCATAAAATGCTTTTTGTTAATTAACATCTGTCTTTATATTCATATTTTTCATGGTGTTTCTGAACTTGCATCTTATTATTCCCAAAATACTCTTTCTGGGTTTTGTTTTTCTTACTCGATTTCTGGAATCTTATTTTTTATTTATTCATTTTAAAGAATTCACTCATTTATTTTTAAAATTATCACTTACATTTTGCTCTTTCTCATTTATTTCTTTAATATACAAATTCCCATTTACCATTTTCTCAGGCTTAAGTAATTTTTTAATAAGTTTATTTAAGTTTTTCCTCTTTGCAGAGCTTTGGCCACACTTTATAATCATAATTGTAGTTAATTAAAACTCTCATTAAAATTGTACTCTAAATAATTGATACTTATATATTTATTTTTATTTTTGTTTCAGAGCTATTGATTAATCTCAAAATTAAAAGTGATAATTATCTTGCTATTAATTTCAAGTGTTACTTTTCTGTGGTCAGACAATAAAGTCCATACAGTTTATGATTTGAGGCATTTATATCTTTGTAACCTGGCCTAGATTGTTATAACTTCTTATAAATATTTTATGCACAATTTAAAAGAATGCGTATTTCCCCAAAAACACAATGTTCAATATAAAGTCATTAAGTCAAGCTCGTTAAATTTTTTTCAACCTTTATTTTAGATTCGGGGGGTACATGTGCAGGTTTGGTTGCATGAGTATATTGCTTTGTGTGATGCTGAGGCTTGGAATGCAAATGATATAGTCATCCAGGTACTGAGCATTGCATCTAATAGTTAGCTTTTCAGCTCTTGCCCCTCTTCTTCCCTCCCCCTAACCAGTTCCCAGTGTCTATTGTTACCATCTTTATGTCCATGAGTACCTAATATTTACCTCCCACTTATAAGTGAATAAATGTGCCTTTGCATTTCTGTACCTGCATTAATTCACTTAGGATAATAGCCTCCAGTTGCATTCATGTTGCTACAATGGACATAATTTTATTCTTTTTTATGACTATATAGTATTTCTTGTTGCATATGTATCACATTTTCTTTATCTAATCCACAACTGATGAACATCTAGGTTGATTCCATGACTTTGCTATTGTGAATAGTGCTGCAATGAAGTATTTGCGTCTTTTTGTTAGAATGATTTGTTTTCTTTTGGATATATGCTGAGTGATGTGATTGCTGGGTCAAATGGCAGCTCTATTTAAATTCTTTGAGAAATCCACCAAACTGCTTTCCACAGTGGCTGAACTAATCTACATTCCCTCAGTGTATACACATTCCCTTTACTCTGCAGCCTTGCCAACATTTGTTGGGTTTTGATTTTTTAATAATAGCTCTTCTGACTGGTAGGAGACGGTATCTCATTGTGATTTTGATTTGCATTTCTCTGATGATTAGTGATGTGGATAACTTTTTCAAATGTTTGTTGTCCACTTGTATGTCTTCTTTTGAGAAGTGTCTGTTCATATCTTTTACCCATTTTTAATGAGGGTGTTTGTTTTTGCTCATTCGATTGTTTAAGTTCCTTATAGGTTCTGAATATTAGACCTTTGTCAGAACCATAGTTTGCAAATACTTTCTCCCATTCTGTTGGTTGTCTGTTTACTCTGTTGATAGTTTCTTTTGCTGTGCAGGAGCTCTTTAGCTTAATTGTCCCACCTTCAAGTTTTGTTTTTGTTTCAACTTCTTTTGAGGATCTAATCATACAATTTTTTTTGCAAAGATCCATGTTCAGAATGGTGTTTCCTAGGTTTTCTTCTAAGATTCTTATAGTTTGAGTTCTTACATTTAAATTTAATCCATCTTGAATCAATTTTTGTATATCGTGACATGTAGGGGTCCAGTTGCATTCTTCTGCATATGGCTAGTCAGCTCTGCTGGCACCATTTATTAGATAGGGAGTCCTTTCTCTGCTGCTTAATTTTGTCAAAGATTAGAGGGCAGTAGGTGTGTGGCTTTATTTCTGGATTCTCTATTCTGTTCCACTGGTCTATGTGCAAGTTTTTGTGCCACCACCATGCTGTTTTGGTGACTGTAACTGTATACTATAGTTTTGAAGTCTAGTAATGATATACCTCCAGCTTTATTCTTTTTGCTTAGTATTGCTTTGGTTATTTGAGCTCTATTTGGTTCCCTCTGAAATTTAGAGTGGATTTTTCTAATTCCATGAAAAATGATATTGGTAGTTTGGTAGGAATAGCATTGAATTTGTTGATTGATTTGAGCAGCATGGCCATTTTAATGATTTTAATTATTCCAATCCATGAGCATGGAATCTTTTTCCATTTGATTGTATCATCGATTATTTCTTTCAGCAGTGTTTTGTAGTTTTTCTTGTAGACATCTTTCACCTATTTGGTTAGATATATTCCCAGGTATTTTAATTTTATTTTTGGCCTTATTTAGAAATAGGGTTTTTATATACATAGTTAACATGACGTTACGGGGGCACCCATGAACCCTAACCCAATATAATGTATATCCTTATAAAAAGGGGAAATTTGCAAACAGAAGCATGTGCATGAAGATAATGTCATGTGAAGATGAAGGCAAAGATCAGGGGATGTACCTACAAGCCAAGGAATGCCAAGGATGCCTGATTTATGAATTGCTAATAAAAGTCAATCCAATCTTTAAAATACAATTTGTTAAACTTTTGTTTCTTAATGGTTTCTAGGCTAGTCCAGTCTGAATTATATTGCTTTTATCCCACACAGTGTGTCCAGATGCTTGCATCTTGCTTTATGACCCTAAATTAGAGATAACTGCATTTTTGTTCACGACTTGTTAAATTTAGAAATAAATAGCACATCTCAGCCTATTTACCTTGAGTTTACCTCCACTGGGAGTTGCATTTGGAAGTGTCTTATAAACAGCATAGTCAGTAAGCTTTGTTCCTCCTTAGAATCCCAGTGAAAGATTAATTTCCTCATTGTGCAGTACAGGTATACTTCCTCTGAGATAAAATACACCAGGGCCCAGGTACTTTCTGTATGACACTGTAAGTTCCCCTGCCACCTTTCTGTCCCACAGGAGTTTCTCAAGATACCAACTTAATTACCACAACTCTAATTTGGAGTAGCTACCATTGTTGCAAACAAAGAACTGATACCACATTTAAATTATTTGAGCCACATGTCACTATGAACAGGCTGATTGGAAGTAAGGGAGGATACAGATTTACCTAAGCTCCCAAAGTTGTGTGAGGCCATGTATTGAATGACACAAAGCTATAAATGCCTTAAATTACCATCTGAAAACAGAAAGTCTTTCTTAGACGTTTTATCTAATTTCTAGTTATAGCTACTAATTTCATTGCATTACCTTAAAAAACAGAATGTTTGCTCTCGATGGATCATAAAAACCATTTAGTCTAAATTTTAAACTTTACAGATGAGGATATTCAGGCACAGAGGGTATGAAAGATTTGTCCATGACGCATAGCTAGCTAGGGTGTATAGATGGGGTTTCCTGCTTCCTGGTTCAAGTTCTGTTTCCTTTATGTTATATAACATGTTACAGAAAAATGTACATGTCACTATGTAGTATCATGCAACATATTTATTTCTTTTTCTTATGTCTTGAAGCTGTGATTATGATTTTTAAAAATCCACATTTTAGTCAATCACAAACTCACCATAAAGCTACTGGGAAACTCATAAGACAATTTCAGGGCTGGGAGAATCTGCTGTGGACCAAATTCTGGTTGCTACCACTTATTCAAGGCACACGAAATTTTGAAGCATGTAGCAGCTCAAAAATTCTGGCACATGCAGCTGGGGAAAAATGGATAAAATAGTGCTACTCATCTTCCAGATTGTCAAGTTGACAATCAGTGCTGTGATTCACCCCTGAGCCCTTCTAACTTGGCACTACCATGCGTTAGATAAATGTAATCCAAGTGACAGCGCTCAAATCAGAACTGATTTGATTGTTCACTTGTGATAGATACCAGAAGCCTAAGAACTCTTTCACCATCTTTTTAAATGGAGGAATTTAGAGGTGACAAAAATGCTTTGATTTTAATGTCCAGTTTTTAACATTGAAGATATATATGTGTGTCTATATTTCAAGTGTGTATATACATACACATATATGATATATGTGTGTGTGCATCACATACCAATGTCAAATTGTTCGTCAAATTTCAAATAAAATAAATATGTAACCTGGTACAAAAATGTGAAAATTATTAGGTTCCACTAGTACGATTTTCATAAAACCTAAATCACTTGGTAACTCTCAGGGAGGAACAAAATTTTCCAGTGGAATTATTAATATATGAAATTATCAATTTATGAAATTATCAACCAGGCACAGTGGCTCACGTCTGTAATCACAGCACTTTGGGAGGCCAAGGCAGGAAGATCACCTGACATCAGGAGTTCGAGACCAACCTGGCCAACATGTTGAAACCCCGTCTCTACTAAAAATACAAAAATTAGCTGGACGAGGTGGTACAAATCTGTAATCCCAGCTACTTGGGAGGCTGAGGCACAAGAATAGCTTGAATCTGGGAGGTGGAGATTGCAGTGAGCTGAGATTGTACCACTGCACTCCAGTCTGGGCAACAGAATGAGACTTTGTCTCAAAATTAATAAAAAGAAATTATATATTCATTTGGCAGCTGGAACTTTTGAACTTTTGGTGGTATGTACCACAGAATTAAAATAGTCTAATTGTTCAAAATACGAAAACATAGCATTTGTAAACTGGTGGAAATGATGCAACTCACTTATAAAACAGAGAGTAAAATGGAAGCAGATTGAACAAACATGAAGAAAGACCTGTCTCTAAATTCTATACCATGCACAGACCGATTGTTGCTTGAGACTATAAAGATGGTGGATCCACATTTTCTCCTGTGTCTGAGTGTATGCTCATAGTACCCCAATATATCTTCTTATATAAATTAAAAATGAGAAAATTTTCATGCATTTGGTCAACAAGCATTTATTGAGTACTTACTAGTGTTAACCCATGTGCTACAGAATGGGGTGAATAAGACATCTCATCAAATAATTCATAGTACAGAAAGGAGAAATTAACAAATAATTCTACTAAGTATAATTATATTCCACAAAGAAGGAAAATACAAAGTGTAAAGATCATGGAAAGTGGAGTAACTACCTCATGCCCTCATTGTGTGGGGAGAGAAGGAAAGAGACAAAACGGAGCACAAAAAATTATTTTTGTAAATCTATAGGTGAGTTCAAAACAAAGAAAGTAAATCTCCAGGAGCCAAAAATAGAGAACCAAAAGTCAAAGAAGTAAGAAGAAGCTGTTATCATCTCTGTGATCCATATGGGAAATAGATTTGTATTTTAACTCAAAGAGGCTAAAGGCTGGGATTATAAATACTCACAGGAAGACAACCAACATGGCTCCCAGCACAGCAAAGCAAGGGACTTTTACCAATTACCAATAACTGAGCAAAATCTGGACTCTCAAAGGACTGAGCTTCCCATAAAAATGAGTTTTTAGAAATCCCTTTGCCCAAGAAAATGGCAATGAGACATTCATCTATTAAGGGCAGTGGATGAGGACAAACTCATACACACCAAAACAAAAACCAAGCTTGAATCATACCTAAATTAATGGAGATTAGGTTTAAAAATTTAACCTAAAATTTTTTTTCTTTAAATGATATTAATATTTATATATATCCTTTAAATGATAAGTTACACTTATATTTTATGTGATTAATAAAATATTTGAAATTTATTCCACTGTTTTATTTTGTGCTGTTTGTCCTGTTTTTATGTTGTTGTTTCTCTTCCTCTGCTTTCTTTACAATTACTATTTCTCTTTCATTCTCTTCAGTCTCTGCTCCTGGGGTTACACAAGCTATTTCTCTTCTCTTTATATGTAACATCAACCCTCAATATTGTTATTTCCAAATAATACAAGACCTTTAGAATACCTGGATTCCAATATCCCACATTCCGTCTTCTCTATTACTCTCTCTCTCATCCAATATTTAGCTGCATCTTAAGTTTATAATCTTCAGATTAGATAACATAGTTATTGTTTTATTCAGTTCTCTTTCTCATGTTTTTACACAACTATTTCATAGCTTCTTTTTCTTCTGCAAACTTCCAACACCATTTTCTCCCTCTTTAATATTTACTTAGTTATCCATATTTTTACCAACTCTTTTGCTGTCTGTCCTTTCTTAACTCTCAGACCTTTTTCCTGAGTCACTTTTCTTCTTTAAGTAAATCCTCCAAAATATTTGCTAATGTGAGTTGGTTAATAGTAAACCCTTTCAGTTCTTGCTTTGCTGAAAATTTATGTATTTCACTCCTGTTATTGAATACCTTGAAAAGGCAAATTATTATCTATTCCATTGTTTTTCTTATACTGGTGGCAATTTATGTAATCTTTTTCTGTTTCTTTAGTGGGTATCCCTAAGACATTAACATACATGGGTTTCACTTCCTTAACGTCACTTAGGCATCATTGTGAAGATAATAAGCTAAGGATTTCTGTCTTTATCCACCATGAGAAGCTCTGTTATCTTATTGAATATTGCCTTTCCCCCATGGCATGCATCAGACTGACAAAATTTAGAAGTCTGGCAATATAAGGTGTTGGCATGGAATGTGAGAAATGGGAAGGTTATACCTTCATGGGAGAGTGTAAATGAGAAAACCACATTGGAGAACAATTTGGCATTGTCTAATAAGTTAAAATTGTTCATCCCTTATGATGCAAAAATTCCATTCTAAGTATATACCAACGAGACATTCACATTCACAAGGCAACATGGGCACTGATGTGTGTTACAGCATTGTAGGTAATTGCCAAATGGTGGAATTACCTAAACGTACATTGAGATGGGTAAACAAATTACTATACTTATATAATGTTCAACTAAAAATAACACAACAGTTAAAAACGAATGAAATAAATCTACTTTTGTTATTAATATTGATAAATTTTGAGTGATAATTGCTGCATTATACCTTTTGTTTGCTTTTTTAGACAGTGTACTATTGTTATGTATGTGTTGACAATTTATGAAGATTTGGATACATGCAACCTTCAGGAAAAGGGAAGAAGGAAAGGCTTGGGAAGGAAAATGAAGTTGGAAAAAACAAGAAAATGGGATTCAGCAATGTCTATAGTGTTGTGTTTCTTTACAAAAAGAAAAAAGTGTGAAGAAAAATGTTAACAATTTCTTAGATCTGGTTTTTAAGTTAGTGAATATTTTGCTATGCTCTGTTCCTTTCTGTATGTTTTAATAATTAACCTATATTTACATACATAAATACAAATAGTACTATGAAATTAAAATCTAAGAAAAGCAAATTCTAGCACAGCCCTATCATCTTTATATATGCCTCTGAAGATACCAGGACATGGCTGGCTGCCACTACCTCCAATATTCTTGCCATAGCTCATTGTCATTTCAGTATGTACACAATCATTTCAAATGTGCATTCTCTTCAGTGACCACTACATCCTCCATGACTGCTGGCTTTTACCTCTTAACTTCCCAAATCACTCAATCCCAACAATTCTTCAGCCACAGAAAGACCTCAGATTGACAGATTATAGCCCTCTTCTGATCGCATGTCCCTGCAATTGCTCTGACTCCCACCTTAGTTTCCGTGTCTGTCATTATAATCTTTCCTTTGCTTAATACTCTTCTGGCTGAGTCAAACTTTTGCTTGATCCTCCTTCTTCCACTCTGGACTTGTGCCCAGATGGATGAATGTGACTGGGGAAAAATCCACAATCATGCTGAGAGGTTTCTCTTTTAACTCATGACCCAAACCTTAGGAGAATAATTATTGTTGTCCGACAATGCTCTGTCTATTTTATTCTCTTTCTCACATTCTTAGACAACTATTTCATAGCTCTTTTTTCCTTCTGCAAACTTCCATCACCATCTTCTCCCTCTTTAATCAGCTAATGTTCTTGCTTTCTAGTTCCCCGAAAAAAATAAAAGCAGTTAGAACAGAACTTCACCATATTCCCACCATTATATCTACCAACATTCTGGCATCTGCCCCCACTTTCTCTGCCATCTCCTGTTACCCTCATTACTATAGATAAGCTGTCTCAGTTCTTATCTTCAGACAATCCCATCCCTTCTGCATTGAAACCATCCCCTCTCTCCTACTCAATTTCACCCCTCCAACAACTGTCTCCCTTCTCTATATCATCAGTTTTTCTTTCTACTGACTCATTCTCATCAGCTTGAAACATGTTGTTATTCCTAATATACATTTTCAAAACACCATGTTCCTACTCTTCCCTTAAACTACCACTCCATTTCTCTACTCCTGTTTATAGCATAGCTCCTTGTGAGAGTTTTATAAATATAGCTATGTGGCTTTTCTACTTGCTTTTTCCTATTCTCTCTTGAACCACTACTAATCAATCTTTCATCCTAACCTCTGTGCAAATAGCATTTGTCAATTTGACTATTGACCTCTACATTGTCGAATCTCCTGGACAATCTTTTGACCTTATCTCATAGAACTTAGCAGTGGCATTTAAAGTAATCAGTTACTCTCTGCTTCTTGAAATGTTTTCTTCACTTGGCTTGCTGAATTCCACTCTCTTCTGGTTCTCCTCCTTCCACACTGGAAATCCATTTTATTCTCTCTTACCTCTCCCTTTCCTCTTCATCTTCCTGTCCTGTGAACACTGGACCGTCTCAGGACTTAGTCCTTGAACTTCTTTTCTTATATCATCAGTAATTATATTGGTAATCTCATTCAATATTATGGATATAAATGGCATCCATATGCTCATAACTTTAAAATTTTTATCTCCTAACCCTGGTATCATATTTCCAGCCACCTACCAAACATCTCCCTCTGATAGCCATCTTAAACTTATCATAGACTGAACAGAACTCACGATTCCCAACTCTCCCCCATCCCAAACCAGAGCCACAAACAGACTTCCCTACTTAGTGAATGGCAAGTCCATTCTTTCAAGCATTTCAAGCAGTCCAAGCATTTCAAGAGTCAGCCCATCTCCAGCCACTCCCGTCTCTACCACACTGTTCCATGCCACCATCATCTCTCCTCGTGTCCTCCCACTAGCTTTACACCTTTGTCCATCCATAGCCTACACTGCCCTAAAAATGCAAAGTGATCACTTGAAGACACAAGTCAGAGCTTATTAGTCCTCTGCTTAAGCTCTCCCATGGCTTCCCATTTAGCTCAGAGTGGAAAGTGAAGGTTACCCAACCCCAGCTTCTCTATAACTTCAACTTCTAACACTCACACTCACCCTAATTCCTAACCCTCTTTCAACCGCTTCAGGCTTTATTTTTGTTCCTAGAAAATAGGTGCCTTTCAGAGTTAACAGTGTGATTGCCAGAACTGTTATGCTTGCCTTTGAATTTCAACTCTACTTACTGGATATGTGACGTTGGTCAGACTACTTACCCTCCATGCATTTCTTTATGAGTTACAGATAATAAAATCTATCTATGGGATTACTTCAGTGGTTCTCAGGGAGCCATAATTTCACCCTCTAGAAGATACCTGGCTGTGTCAAGAGACATTTTTGATTGCCACATCTTGGGAGATGCTGCTGGTATCCAGTGGGTAGACTCCAGAGGTGCTGTTGAGCATACTACAATCCATAGGACAGACTCCACCGATAGAATCATGGGACCCAAAATGTTAGCAATGCTGTGATAGAGAAAACTTAGGTACTATTATAAGGATTAAATGCCTCAGGATTTGTAAACCACTTAGAACAATGCACAGCATACAGTAAGTACTATATTAGTATTCATCAATTTTTTAAAAATATATATATATTACACATATATGTAACCATATAAATACTTACATATACATATATTTATATGTATATTTCTTCTTCAGAGTTTTTATGCTGACTGCTCCCTCTGCCTAGTGTGCTATTCCACAAACTACCATGTTATACATTCTCCCAGTAATTACAGATCTTACCATCATGAGGGACTTCCCTGCCCACCTTATCAAAATCTCATCATGTACTCTCTCTTCTCCTACTCTGCTACATTTTCTCTGTTGCATGTTTAGCATCTGAAATACTATTTGTTGATTTATCTACTTATTTATTGGTGTTCATCGGGATTTTGACAATAATTGGTTACTGTTCCAATACTGCACTTATATTCTGCTGTACATTTGTTTCCATTCTACAAAATGGATTGCAAGATGCTTGCAGACAAGAATCATAATTTATTATGTATCATCTTCTGTAAATGTTAATGTAGCACTCTGTAAACAGCAGGTATTCTGCCAACATTTGTGGAGATGTTCAGCAAACACGTGGGGACATGGTCCTTGAAGTGAGCAAATTGTGTGGAGTCAGCTATGGCTATTTGGAAGTCATTTGAAGCATGCAATTATCCAGATAATTCAGATCCAGAAAATATCTTTACTATGAAAGGTACTTACCAAGGGGAAACTAGCCACCACATCACCCTTCATTAATCCTTGTCTTATGATCACTCCCTAATATTTTTCTCTGAAGTTACAACTATTTTGATGATTGTGGAATATAAATCAGACAGCAGTTTAGAGTTTCATAACCAATTACCAGAGGGCAATACTATATCAGGAATTGGAGAAGGAAAGGGAAGAGCAGCAACTGGGATTTTCTTGAGTCAATACAATATAGAGTACTTCAGCTGTGAAGAGCACATATGAGACCCCAGTGCATCTACATTTGGGGAGAAATGGAACTTTAAAGATGTGCTTTCATGTGGGAAAAGCCCTTTTTATTACAAATATACTCCCAGTAAGTGGCAGTTTTCATACCAAAATGGTGCCGCATTCATAGCACATCACCTGTCTCATGTGACAAGCATGGGAAGTACAAGCCATTTCTGAGTGCTCTGAATTCTTTGGAGACTCTGCAGATTATATTATACTGTATTTATGGAAGTAAGTACTGCTTTAGGCAGTTGGAAAAACACTTGCAGTATAACCCTTCCCCATTTTCACAAGCGCAAAACTTCCCAGATGAATTTTCAGGGGGTGATGTCAGCTAACAAGTGGCATTTACTGCCTTTGTTTTGTTTGTATTTTTCACTTCCCAATAGCATAATTTAAAATTATTTTGGCAGGTTAGTTATAAAAGTTATTTTTATTTCATTTACTTAAAAAATTAATACAAGCAAATAATAAATGGACAAAGTTAAGCCTCAAACTTCATGAACACCCAATTCCTTGCAAAATTGCAATTATATGCAAGAAATAGAAATCTGCAATAAATTTTATATAGTCTCCTTCTTTGTAATGCTTTTCCATTACATAGTTTTTTGTGTGTGAGCTCCAGGAAGTAAGAAACACTCCCTAGAGAGCAAGTATTTTTCTATTTCCCTGGGAATTTTTTTTCATAGTTTAAACTATCTTTCAATGCTATGCATTTACTATGAGCCTCCCTTCTCCCCAAGCTTGTTTACTAGTGATCCTTACCATACACTCTCTTTGCTGGGCGCAATGGTCTCTTTATTTTCTCCCACACAGCCGGCTTCATTCCCACATCTCCTCCTTTCTCACGCCATGCCGTCTCCTCCTTCTCTGCCTATCTAAATTCTGCATCTCCTTCAGTTTACACCTCAAATTACATATCATCAGTTTTTCAAATTTTTCTCTTTTATATTAAAAGTGTATAAACCATAATTATGTAAATTGGTTAATTTCCACAGGGTGAACATACTTTGTAACAAGCACCTAGATCAGGGAAAAGAACATTAACAGAATCTCAGAACTAAACTAAATCAGTGGTTTGAAGTCAAATGCCAGCAGAGGCTGTGCTTTGTAAATGTAGTTGAGTAATGACTTCCCTTTAAAGAAAAGAATATGGGAATCATAAAAATGCATTATGAATATGGATTATGCAAGGAAGATGACAAAGAATTCTAATCTTGATTTTACATTAAAAGCAGTAACAACAATAAGGAAAGTCTGGACCTACAGACCAACACTAAACAACCAATGAATTAATGTGAATTTCTCTGATTTCTGTTAAAATAAAGTGTTAATGTATCTTTTCAGATTTTTAATTTTATTTTAAGTTCTGGGGTACATGTGTAGGATGTGCAGGTTTGTTACACAGGTAAACGTGTGTCATGGTTGTTTGTTGCACCTACCAACCCATCACATAGGTATTAAGCCCAACATGCATTAGCTGTTTATCCTGATGCTTTCCCTCCTCCTATCCCACCCCCGACAGGCTCCAGTGCATGTTGTTCCCCTCCCTGTGTCCATGTGTTCTCATCATTTAGCTCCCACTTGTAAGTGAGAATATGTGGTGTTTGGTTTTCTGTATCTGTGTTAGTTTACTGAGGATAATGGCTTCCAGCTCCAGCCATGTCCCTGCAAAGGACATGATCTTGTTCCTTTTTATGGCTGCATAGTTTTTCATAGCGTATGTGTACCACATTTTCTTTATTCAGTCTGTCATTGATGTGCATTTGAATTGATTCCATGTCTTTACTATTGTGAATAGTTTCGCAATGAACATATGCGTGAAGGTACTTTTAATGTTTCACCATTTCAGGAACAGGATTAGGTTCCTGTGAGCCTCTGTGCACCGCATTTTTGTCAGCCAATAAATGTATAACCTTGTTTTAATGTGTGTTAAAGGTACCTTATTTAATATATATATTGATTTATTAGCATTGAATTCATGGCCAACAGCACTATGATTCGTGCTTGAATTAACACATTTTCTTCATAAGTCATATCATGGCCTTCTTCTTCTTAGAACATGAGCTAGCACTTCAAGACTACACTTGGGGGGGGCATTTTAAATAGTGACATTACCAACAAGAAGGAAAAGAATGCCAAAAATTTGGTTACTAAATTGACTGTAAAAGGACACCCATTTTCCAAATGAGAACATAAACAAGACTGGTTTATGTTCTGGTTACCTCAGCTGGGAACATGTACATTGAGCTCCTCACATTTTTTACCACTCTCCACATGCCCATGAAAGATTGCAAAAGTGCCATGAGTATGATTTTGGAGCTACAAGCGAATTTTGGTGAGTAAACAAATTTTCAAATATGAATTCTGCCAATAATGAGGATCAACTATAGCAGCAAATGCTTCTAAGGAGTTAGAAAAATTTCATGTCAATTAGAAGGGCATTGTGAACTTATGAGTTCTAAATCACATAAAGGGAAGAAGTTAGCTTTCAGTGCATTGATGAACCAGTGTGTAGTGAAGTGAAGGAAGAAGACTAAAGAATAACTCTAGAAAGTCTGGAGAGTAAGGACTAGAAAACCAAAAGCTTCCTAAATATAAAAGGATGCATACTTTTTTTTTTCCAACCAGATTAATGCTATAATGATTAAACTGAATCTAATATATGTGTCTTCTACCTAAGTTGTGAAAGCAACCAAAAAGAGCAGGCATTTTAAAGGTTTAAAAAGCATGTGTTTGACAAGTACATATGCAGTTTTTGCAATCAACTTTTTGTAAGTAATTCAGTCTTTATGTAGGGCAAGCAGCCCAGAAAGGAAGAGTCCACTGGTAGCTAACAAAATGGCTGTAAAAGGAAATAATAGTGTTTGACACATTTTCCTTTTTATAAATTCTAAGCCTCTTGCCCCAGTTGCAATATTAGCTGACTCAGTAGAGGAACCTGATTTCCAAATGAATATTATTCTTTGGGATTCACGAAGTAATGTCCATGCAAATTTAATTGTACCATAGATGTTTCTAATGCTTTAAAAACAACAAATAAAAAAAGCAAACCCTAAAGAGACTGTGCCCTCTAAAACTTGGTATAATGCTAAGAAAACCTTTTTAAATTGAAAAATGACATATCCTGAACTTGTTCTTTTAAAAGGCCACTAAATACACCCTTTTACATATAAACAACTTAAGTAAAATGAAAGAAGCAAAGTTTCTCAATTTGCAGAATGGCTATTGAGTCAACAACCAAAGAGAATTTGCTACAAGATAAGACAGACGTTTACAACTTTTAAAAAATTACATATCTAAACTTATATTTCAGATGGGAAAAACAGTTTGTGAGAAAGCCCTCTAAGAAACAGTTACTACGGTATTATTTATATTTTCAATTGTTTACTGTATATTGTTAGAATAAAAAACAGTAGAGTAATGGGAATAAAAGGAGACATTTCATGGGCACAGTGGCTCACGCCTGTAATCGCAGCACTTGGGAGGCTGAGGCAGAAGGATCACTGAAGCCCAGGAGTTTGAGACCAGTCTGGGCAACATAGTGAGACCCCATCTCTACAAAAATAAAAACAAAAAAATTAGCCAGGTGTGGTGGTGTGTAGCTGTAATCCCAGCTGCTTGGGAGACAGGTGGGAGGAAGGTGGAGACTGCAATGAGCTGTGACCTCAGCTACTTGGGAGACTTGTGCCAGGAATGTGGAGACTGCAATGAGCTGTGATCTCACCACTTCATTTCAGCCTGAGCAACAGAGCAAGATCCTGTCTAAAAAAAAAAAAAAAAAAAAAAGAAAGACCAGATAAACATGGTTTGACTATTTAGGTCAAGATGAAGCGAAATACTTTTCAGCATACAAAATGTTGACCCCTAAAGCTGTAGTCATAATAAGGAAGTTAGAACGAGTCATTAGAATGGCAAGTGTGGAATTCTACTTTGATCATCACCAAGTTTCCCCAAAACTCACACCCAACTGCTCCCACCCCCAAATAAGAACTATAACCTCTGAACAAAATATAAAATCAAACTAACTAAAGGCACTGTAGTGTGAACAAGCATGCAGCTTCTGAAAGAAATTAACACTTGAAAGACTTGCAACTTTTTTCTGGTCAAAAGAACTAGAGGACAGAGTTCAAAGCAATGACAGACATTAGAAAGTGAGAGGTGTACTAGAAAAGTGAAAGGTGTGAAGCTCCAAATTCTTTGTAAAACTCCTGCCCAAATCTTTGACTAAGTCTTTAACCATGTGTGTGTGGGATGGACTCAAAGAGCCCAGGTAAGGATAAAATAACTGTACTGACATTTGAACTCTCTGCAAAACAGTGTTTAGCGTAAGTTCAGACAAGTTAATAGCCTGATCAAACAACAAAAATTTACTCTTAAGAGAAATAATGGAAACCAGAGACTCTACAACCTCACCTTTTCAATGAACAGGATATGATCTAAAATTAATTAATGTATGAATTTTTATTCATACATTAATTAATTTCATATGTGTGAATTTTTATTATTATATTAGGAAAATAAGATCTCAAGAGGAAATGCAGTCAACAAAGGTCAATCCAGATGTTCTTGACAGACTATGATTTAAACAACACATCGACTTTTCAACAACACGTCGACTTTTCAACAACACGTCGACTTTTCAACAACACGTCGACTTTTAAACAACACGTCGACTTTTAAACAACACGTCGACTTTTAAACAACACGTCAACTTTTAAACAACACGTCGACTTTTAAACAACACATCGACTTTTAAACAACACGTCGACTTTTAAACAACACACCAACTTTTAAACAACACATCAACAAGCATTTTTAACATGTTCAAGGATGTAAGAAAAAATATGTTCATAATAAATGAAGAAATAGCAATTATTACCAGAGAAATAGAAACTGCAAAAATAAAAGTAAACTCTACATCTAAAAAAAAAAACCAAATTCAAAATTTAAAACATATTGATTGAGCTTAAAGCAGAATGGAGAGAGGGAAGAGTCAGTGAACTTAAAAATACAACAGTGGAAATTATTCAATCTGAAAAGAGAAGGAATGAGTAACTAGGGATGACAGAAACTGGTTAGCTAAACATTAAACCTGTTTCCCCTTTCTCTTGGCCCGATGCTGGAGTCCATCTCAGCTTTACTCCATTGCTGTTGGATGTAAACATGTGACTGACTCTTCTGGCTGATAGAGCATACATAGTAGTAAGGCTCACCATTTCCAGTTATGGGCCATATAAACTTCTATGACTTCCTCCACACTCTCTCCTCAACAATCTATCAGCTGAAGGCAGACATCTAGGAAGATCACAGAGCTTTGCACAGAGGATGGCTCAGCCTTCATTCCTGAATGATGGATGGACTGCAACCATCTCAAACCAGCCACATCAGTGAGAGATGAACTTCCACAGTGTTAAGCTCCTGAGATATTTGGGTTTGCTTTTATCTGCAGATATTGTTGCCATACTAAAACAGTAATTGTTGTTATTACTCTTTGGTATAATTTCCATAAAATGATTTCATATTTTGTGTTCAGCCTTTCTCCAGGCCAGTCTCCATGTTAAAAATGAAACCACCTCTGAACCATTATTTTCTATGACTAATATTTAATGTGATGGATTGAAGGTTTATGTTCCCCAAAAATTCATATGTTGAAATTCTAACTCCCAAGGTGATATTAGTCACAGATGGGGCTTTCAGAGGTGATTAAGTCATGAGGGCAGAGCCCTTGGTGAATGGGATTAATATCCTTATAAAAGAGGCACCAGATGGTCGGGCATGGTGGCTCATACCTGTAAACTTAGCACTTTGGGAGGCTGAGGCAGGCAGATCACTTGATGTCAGGAATTCAAGACCAGCCTGGCCATTATGGCAAAACCCCATGTCTACTAAAAGTACAAAAATTTGCCAGGCATGGTGATGCATGCCTGTGGTCCCAGCTACTTGGGAGGTGGAGGCATGAGAATTCCTTGAACTTGGAAGGCAGAGGTTTCAGTGAGCCAAGATTGTGCCACTGAACTCCAGCCTAGGCAACAGGCTGTCTCAAAATAAAAATAATAATACATAAAATAAAAGCAGCACCAGAGAGGTTTTATTCTTCCCTTCCACCACTTGAGTGACAGTGAAAGGAAGGCCATCAATGAAATAGGAAGGAGGGCCTTTACTAGATACTAAGTCTTCTGGTACCTTGATCTTGGCCTTCCTAGCCTCCAGTACTGTGAGAAGTCCATTTCTGTTGTTTATAAGCCACCTAGTTTATGGTATTTTATTATAGCAACCTAAACACATTAAGACACTTTCTTTTCAGACTATTCATAAATAATAATAATAGTCAACTTAAAAAATCGAATAGATCTTTACAATTTAAAACTTCCTTTGCCAAATCAGCTTATCTGATATTAATAGTCCTTTGAGATAAATGTGGCAGCTGTTTGTTTCCCTGTTTTTTAGAATAAAACAAAACAGAAGGGAAAGAAGGGAAGAAAGAAAGAAGCAAGACATGAAATAACAGAATCGTTGAGGAAGGTAACTAGCTGGCTGAAGGTGATGTCATTTCTCTATAAGGCAGACAGAACTCTCCTATAGGTCTGCCTAGTAGCTGCTTAAGGATGACTTTGCCCAGTGAAACATTTTATCTCCTTTTTCCATCTAAAAGTGAAATCTCAACTCCAACTTTATTGTAGGCTCTCCTCTTCAGAAGCTGCACATCCTATAGGAGACAGATTTTGTTAGTTTTCTTTTAAGCACCTGCCCTTACCATGTCAATAAACTAGTCTGAGAGGGCCTGCAGGACACTAAACATCTTGTTGGGATGATTTGCTGCCCAAATCGACAGATTTCAGATGCTCAGTCTGAACAGCACGCAGGCCCAGTATCTTTCTGCTATAACCTTCTCTACATTTCCCATTGTCTCCTGAGCAAGTGCTCACAGGAGTGATCCTTACATTTTTAGATGTGTGAGAACTTTTCATCAACAGTGAACCTTGTGGGTGTTAGTCTGGTTAAAACCTGTTCTTCATACATTTCCTTGTCAAATTATGAGGGGTTGGCAGACAGGGGTTAGAATTGTTGTTTTATTGTTTTATTTCATAGTAAGAAGAGGTATAACCTTGCTGAGAGGGTGACAAATTCAGTTATAGTCAACCAGTACTTGACAGGTTTTATCAGAAAACCAAACAAGGAAAGAGTGTGTATGCCTGCTACCAGCTGTCACAGTATTGAACAATGAATGTTTGATGAAGCCGACCCGCAAATACACACATCTCCGTGGAAGTCAGCTTTAAGTAGAAACTAGCTGACAAAATTAACAAGAAAAGGCCTTGGTAGAGGATATCAAAAGTAAAGAAAAGAAAAAAAAAGGCGGTGGGTGGGGTGTGGGAATCTGAAAATCTCACTTCCTTTATTTATTTAGGTCCGTATTGAGAGAGCCTCCACACAACGTAGAATTTGAAATGCAGTTGCATTTTCATGAATGCATACATGGTCTTCGTCTCAGTCCATATTGAAAATACAGTTTGGATAATTGTGAGATTTTCCAAATTAGTTGTGCTATAAAAAGGGGAAGCTGGTTGGCTGGAAATGTGAGGGTTCTGTTATGCTTCCAAAGCAATTCCAGCTTCTTGCTGATGGCACAGGAAACAGAGCAGCCGGTGCCACACAGATGAAGGCTCTGGCCCACGTGCCCTACATTACACGGGTCAGCCTCAGATTGGTTATCCTCTAGCTAAAGATTCCTATCTCTTATCCCAAACTTTCCACTCCAAAGTCAAAATCAGTGGCATTTCCCACTTTTAAAGGAAGATCTCACATGATTATTTCAAGTTATGCTACAAACCCAATTTGTCTCAAAAGCTTATGAAAGTACAATGAGTACTCACTTATGTCATTGACAGGTTCTCGGAAGCTGTAACTTTCATACAGCAGGTCCTCAAATAACATTGTTTCCTTTGAGGCCCTTTGTTGTAATCTTGATGAGGAAAAGAAGTGATTTCGTTATACTTGG
The DNA here is from genome assembly GCA_963574635.1 of Cheracebus regulus. Classification (NCBI taxonomy): domain Eukaryota; kingdom Metazoa; phylum Chordata; class Mammalia; order Primates; family Pitheciidae; genus Cheracebus; species Cheracebus regulus. The sequence continues at coordinate 23,974 of CAUYQU010043811.1, forward strand.
TTTCACTTAAAGCTGCAGCTTCCAAGAACCATTGACATTAGGTGAGGATTTACTGTGTTTTAAATTGAAAAAGGATCAAGTATTATTAAAATGATATTTTCCTTCAACAAAAAAATGCTTTCTCCATCTTCAACCACCCCTTCTCCGGTATTTCCATTGTACATTTTTGATACCTATTACCAAGCCCACGTTTTAATTCGGCTTGTATTACTTTTCTACATTCAATTGTGAGTTTCCTGATGACAAGGATCTGATCTTACTTAACTTTGATTCCTCTCAAGTCCACCTCTAGCCAATGTTCATAGCAGGTCTCAATGAGTGATGATGGAATTGACTGTAAACCCAGAGACATTTAAGAGACTCAATGGAACCAGACTGTCATCATCACAGAGTCCTGCAGCTCCTACCTGATTACTCTACTGACATTCCTTTAGTTCCCTCTTAGCAAAGCAGAGGAACAAATCTGCTAACTATTGAAGAAAGACATAAAAGATTATATCTCATGCTTATTTTCCACCCAGCCTACTGAAGTAAATAGAAAACTCAGGAGAGAAATTCTACATTCATATCACCAGATAGAGCCTTTAATAAAGTGGAATAGACCATAATTAAACTATCAACACAATAACAAATTTTCACGTGTGTTTTTCTTGTGAGGTTTCATACTGTTTGTACATTTTTTTTTTTAGCTCATCTCATGATAACATCTAGTATTTTATGACAAATAGTGTTGCAAATATAAATTATGTGTCTATTGTGGCATGGTAAAAGCCCCATAAAACTGCATACCTCAACCATACCTTGGCTTTCTGTTTAAACTGCTCTCTCAGCTAATGTGACAGGCAAGCCGTCCAAACCCACGCCATCTTGGCCCCTGCAACTTGTAATTTCCACCCTACCCAGACAATGTGTAAACAAATGCTTATCTTGACTTTTGTTAACCGCTTAAGTCACAATCAGAATATCAAAAGTCCCCTGACCCTTGGAATGTCCGCAGCCCCACACCCTCACCCTCTCTGCCCAGAAGGTGATTTGCAAATTCACTAGCCCTCGGAATGTCTGAAGCCTTCACCCCCGCCCCCGCGCCAAATCCTCATCTCCGCCCAGAA
>CAUYQU010043812.1:0-60797 GCA_963574635.1 Cheracebus regulus
AAGCGAAAGTCAAAGCTTCCACAGCAGGGAAGGGTGGAAGGGGTCCCGAGCGGGTTGCTGTCGATGGTCAGGGCTGCCTGGGCTTCTATCCCCAGGTAATTCTGAGTTGCCGAGTGCTTGTCCCCTAGTCCTGTGTGGGGAAGGGGCGTGTGACCATGAGTCACCTAATCTCTCTTTCTGGTGGTTGTTTCCTAGTTTCTGTTGAACTTGTGAGCAGTATGGGAATGTGCTTGAACAGCTGACTGATACTTTGAACAGAGGCTTCTGATATGGTTGAAGTACTCGTGGTGACCTTTTTCCATGCTAGGATTTCCAAAAGGTTCCCCATTGACTCAAAAGGTTTTATTCCCTCAGCATCTGTTGTTAGTATTTTCTCATTCAGATTAAGATCTTCTTGTTTCTTTGTATGATCAGTGGCTTTTGATTGAATCCTTGATGTTTTGGTTTATGTTATGGAACTCTGGATCTCATTTAAATCTTCAGTTCATACTGGTCCATACTGACATTGCTTTGGCAGGGGGAGGATGGGGAGCTGACTAGTTTCTACCAGGTTGAGTGAAGACTCAATTCTCCACTCGTGGGGAGCTGCTTACTTGTTACTGTTGGGTGGGGGTGGGGTTCTGGCATCTTCCTGGGCCTCTGCTAATACCACTCTGAAAGAAGGGGCAGGAGCAGCTCTTTACTGCTCTCTACAAGTCCTCCAATCACACTTGGGAGGGATGGCCTCATTCCACGGGCAGTGGTGAAAGTCCTGGCTCTCCATGAGGACATCTCTGTTATCGTCCCAGGCAAAGGGAGAGGACAAAGGGGAAGAGTTGCCCTGTTACTGCCCGGTGGGGGTGGAATTCAGATCTTCACTGACATCGGTGGGATGGTGGCAGCTGGGATGAAAGTCCCAGGCTCTTTGCCACAGAGCCTCCCCAGTGTGCAAGTCCCAGCTCCCTATCCAGCCTCTACTGGCAGCAGTGTGGGTGGGGTCATAGCTTTTCCCAAGGTGTTTGCTTTGAGTAGAGCAGCTGTTGTCTAAAGTGTTTTCTGTCTCACTAAGTATCCTGTTTTCTGGTCCTCTAGTTAGAGAGGGCAGGCTTTTGTTGAGACTTTTTTTTTGAGAGGGAGTTTTGCTCTTTACCCAGGCTGGAGTACAGGGCTGTGATCTCAGCTCACTGCAACCTCCGTGAGCGAATCTCCTGCCTCAGCCCCCCCAGTAGCTGGGATTACAGGTGCCCACCACCACACCTGGCTCATTTTTGTATGTTTAGTAGAGACGGGGTTTCACCATGTTGGCCAGGCTGGTCTCGAACTCCTGACCTCTTATCTGCCTGCCTCGGCCTCCCAAAATGCTGGGACTACAGGCGTGAGCCACTGCACCTGGAGAGACTTTTTTTTTTACATCTGCACCTGTGGCATTTCTGAACGGTCAGCTTCTCCAGGAGCGTCTGGAATATGTGAAGAAAAAGCCCAGGAAAGATCACAGTGCCCTTCCTCAGGCTTCCAGGACCCTCCTCACGTTTTGGAGTCTTCTTCTGTTTGTTTTATGCATTGTGTCCAGGGTTTTTTTTGATGTACTTAATGGTGTGAATAGGGAAAGCTCTTCTCCTCCACCTACCCTTCTAGAAGCTCATTCTGCACTGCATTTAACCGAATCTGCATTTACATTTAGAGTGGCAGGAGAGGCTTTGCTTCCTGTTAAAAGAATTTCAGGCATTACTTGAGGCAGGTGGGAAAACATTGAGGAGAGGGACTGGCCAGGGGCGGAGGGAGGATGAGAGTGGCCTGCTCTTCTGTACCTCGGAAGCCGCTGCTCACCCTATTTTTCACACCATTTCCACTCCTTTGCCACCTGAATTCAAGCCCTTGCTTTTATTCTTGGCCACACAGAGGAAGCCCTGTTTTTCCTGGCGTTCCCACTACCCGCTGTACATTAGCAGCTACAAGCACCTTCCTTGACCCAGGCCCCAACATACAGGAGAAGGAAAACAAGGCCCATTCATCCACGGCAGCCATTCTGCATCAGGATGGGGCCCAGCAGTGAATTCTGGGAAAGGGAGGCTTTTGCAGCTTAACTTTCTGAAAAGGGGGTGGTAAAACCGGTGTATGGAGCCTGTCAGCCTGGACGTTCTGGAAATAAGATTGAGTCCTGTTCAAGCAGACAAAGGGAACAACGCAAGCCCAGACAAACAAGTATTCTCCGCCCCCGCTCCTGGCCCAGACCACTTCACATGGAACCTCTAAAAGGCCTGTGGCTCTTGAGAGAAACGCACAATTAAGGAGAGGCTGGAAGCCCACCAGGCAGAGAGCATCCTTTGTGCTGAAAATGCAAATGGTCTTTCATTTATTGGACAATCTCCCCTTCAGGAGGCTGATGAAGTGAACTGGGAGACAAAGGTGCCTAATTCTTTAGCCATCCTGTTGATGGATTCCAGGACTCAAAAATGGAGTCTAGAGGTAGGGAATTTTTCCATAGAGAGAACAAGAGAGGAGACTTGGGGATGTCATTGGCAGGGGTGAGTCTTGAAATAGGACTGTCCTTGGTTTAGTGGTTTTTTAAAAATGAAAAAAAAACTTTTAAAATTGGCTTTTATTTTTTAGAGCAGTTATAGGTTCACAGAAAAATTGAGCAGACGGTATGGAGGTGTCCCATAAGCCTTCTGCCCCAACACATGCAACCTCCCCCATTATCCATTTCCACACACACACACACACACACACACACACCAGGAAATCAACTGTTTACAGAAACAATTGATGCAGCAACTAGTGACTGCTTATTTTTTTATTCTGTTTTTGGTTTTTTTAGAGATGAGGTCTCACTCTGTCATCCAGGCTGGAGTGTAGTGGTGCCTCCTTGACTTCTTAGACTCAAACGATCCTCTCACCTCAGCCTCCTGAGAAGCTGGGACTATAGGCTGTGCCACCATGCTCGGCTAATTTTTTAATTTTTATTTTCTTAGAGACGGTGGTGGAGGTGGGGGCGTCTTGCTGTGTTGCCCGGGTTGGTCATGAACTCCTAGACTCAAGTGATCCTCCTGCCTTGGCCTCCCAAAGCTCTGGGGTTACAGAAATGAGCCACCTCACTTCACCTAATTGCTTATCTTTTTAATGAAGTGAAACCTCACTTTGAGGATTGCAGGGTGGGGGGACCTTGTGACAATACCTTTGTGCTGTTACTACTTTCTGCTGTCCAGAGTCATGGCTGAAGATCACCTGTGAGAGTGAACTTTTAGAAGCTTCAGCATTGATGGCGTCATATATACGTGGGTCAGTTCTGTTAATCTTGAACAGCTTTTTGAGATATAATGTTTATACCATAAAATTCACCCAAGTGTACACTTCAGTAATTTTTAGGAAATTGACTGAGTTGTTTATCACCGCCACCATCCAGTTTTGGAAGCTTTCCGTCACTCGGTTAAGATCACTTACACCTGGTGGCTACTCATCCTCCATTTCTATGGCTAGCCCTGGGCTGCCACGAGTCTTTTCTAGACATTTCATGTGAAGGTCACCATACTACATGCAGTTTTCTGTGACTGTTTTCCTCCACTTAGCATCTTGTTTTTGAGGTTCATCCATATTGTAGCATGTGTCAGTAGCTCTTTAAATTTTATCACAGAATAATATTCCATCGTCTGGATGTACCCCATTTTGTTTATTCATTTTCCAGTTGCCGAGTGTTTGGGTTGTTTCCATTTTTTTGGCTATTTTAAATAATACTGCTGTGAATACTGACACTTGAATTTTTGTGTGGACACGTTTCTCTTTCCCTCGGGTAAGTCACCTTGCAGTAGAGTCTCTGGGTTGCGTGGTAAAGTTATCTTTCAGGTTGGCGGGCGGCAGTCACATTTCTGCAGCAGGAGGGTAGCAGCTGGAGTACCCTCTTCTGCTCTGCCCAGTGGCGGCGTGTGTAGGTCTCTCCTGCCTGCCCCTGTGGATCCAGCCTGTGCCTGGGAGGCTGACCTGCACCACTGGGCTCCCTTAGCCTCTGGTTTCAGCTGGGTTGGCTAATGGGAAACACTGGCAACAGGTGGGGTAGTGTAGAGTGGGAGACTGGCGGTCTCCCTGGTCGGGGAGGGCAGCGTGTGTCCTCTGCTGAAGGTCACCGCCCTGTTGGGTGGACTTCTCCACATAGCTCTTTCTTCAACACTTTCAGGCGCCTGGTTGTTACAGGAAATGGGTCCTGATCCAGACCCCAAGGGACTGTTCTTGGACCTCCTGCAAGAAAGAATTCAGGGCAAGTCCATAAAGTGAAAGCAAGATTATTAGCAAAGTAAAGGTATAAAAGAATGGCTACTCGCTGCTGGTTGTCCACTTCTATGTTTCTTGATGATAGGCTAACCAAGAGGTGGGTTATTCATGCCTCCCCTTTTTAGACCATAAAAGGTAACTTCTTGATGTTGCCATGGAATCTGTAAACAACTGTCATGGCGCTGGTGGGAGTGTAGCAGTGGGGACGACCAGAGGTCACTCTCATCACCATCTTGGTTTTTGTTTTCTTTGTTTTTTTTTTGACACAGAATCTTGCTCTGTTGCCCAGGCTGGAGTGCAGTGGCGCAATCTTGGCTCACTGTAGCCTCTGCCTCTCGGGTTCAAGTGATTCTCCTGCCTCAGCCTCCTGAGTAGCTGGGATTACAGGCACCCACTACCATTCCTAGCTAATTTTCGTATTTTTAGTAGAAACAGGATTTTGCCATGTTGGACACACTGGTCTAGAACTCTTGACCTCAGGTGATCTGCTACCTCAGCTTCCCCAAATGCTGAGATTAGCAGGAGTGAGCCACGGGCCTGGCCCCAACCTGTTTTACCAGCAAGGTCTTTATGACCTGTATCTTGGGTTGACTTCTTATCTCACCTTGTGACTTAGAATGTCTTAACCATCTGGGAATGCCGCCCAGTAGGTCTCAGGCTCATTTGACTCAGCTCCTACTTAAGATGGAATAGCTCTGGTTCAAACGCCTCTGACATTCCTTCCCTCCCTTTTATAAGAGAATCCTTAATCCTAAGGGTTGCAGAGGGATGAAGATCAATCTTCTGTAACTTCTTCAGGCTGAGTAGGGGCAACAATATTCCTGCCTAACTATTAGGGGCTCTTGTGCTCAGGGTAGAAAGGAGCTCATGAGAAAGCATCAGCATGGCGAGGGTCATTCATAACTCCAAGTTCCAACAAAAGGTGCTATCTGGAAGATTAATAAGTGTCCAATTTAAGAAAGCATTGAATGAGCTTGTCTTGTATTTCTACACAAAGTGTACAACTGTGATATATTCCACAACAGCAAAGCAAAATTAAAATTATCCCAAGTAAACTAAGTTGGAAGGCTTTCCATGAACTGGAAAATTACTGGAACCAAGCTGATAGGGGGTTGCTAGCTGATTCCAATGTGTCCAGAATTAGAGTACTGATTCAGATTTTTGCATTACCATTCCTCTTGTTTCTTCTGAGCAGCAGATATTACTGTTGGTTCACAGGAATAAACAGGGTTAGTCTAAATTGCAGAAACAAACTTAAAAACAGCTGAGGAGACTAGAATTTACTAACAAGTGTACTGTGGCTCCCGAAACATAATATTTCTAGCTCCATTTTCCCCATTTTTACTAAAGACAAATCATGGGAAAACCGATTTGCTTTATTATACTCAGTGTGATTGTATAAAGTGCAGCACGGTTAATGATTTTTCACACAAGCTTTTTTAAAACTTGGCTTCAGTTGGGTGTGGTGGCTCACATCTGTAATTTTTTATTAAGAAGGGCCTCTAACTCATTCTGTCTTAGGAGAGACTGTAACTCTGCTAAGTTGGGCCTCCAACCCAATCCTATCCTTTACCTGGGTATATGCACCCCACTCACCCAAAGCCGTCCAGTCAGTGCTGCAGTCTATTTTCCATGGGTCTGGGGGCTTCTTTAGTATTGCGTCTTCAGGGTTGATAAGAAAGATGTTATTGGACTCACCACTTACCCAAAGTTGGCCTTTGGGAAAGGGGTTTCCCACACTAGAGTTCCTTCGTGGTCACCAGAAAGATGTTGCAGGCAAAGGGTCCCGATCCCGACCCCAAGAGAGGGTTCTTGGGTCTCGCGCAAGTGTTCTTGGACCTCCTGCAGGAAAGAATTCAGGCTGAGTTCGTAAAGTGAAAGCAAGATTATTAGGAAAGTACAGGAATAAAGGAAGGCTACTCCATTTACAGAGCACCCTGAGGGCTGCTGGTTGTCCATTTTTATGTTTATTTCTTGATGATATGCTAAGCAAGAGGTGGATTATTCATGCCTCCCCTTTTTAGACCATATAGAGTAACTGCCTGATGTTGCCATGGCATCTGTAAACTGTCATGGTTCTGGTGGGAGTGCAGCAGTGACGATGACCAGGGGTCACTCTCGTCACCATCTTGGTTTTCGTGGGTTTTAGCCAGCTTCGTTACTGCAAACTGTTTTATCAGCAAGGTCTTTATGACCTGTATTTTGTGTTGATCTCTTATCTCACCCTGTGACACAGGATGCCTTAAACCATCTTGGAATGCAGCCTAGTAGGTCTCAGCCTCATTTTACCCAGCTCCTATTTAAGATGGAGTTGCTCTGGCTCAAATCCTCTGCCATGGTAACAGCAGCTCTGTGCTGCCAGCCCCATGGTATTGCATTGTCCCTTGTGGTTCCTCCCTGTTAAACTCTATCCAAATTACTGAGTTTGAGTGTGCTATTTCTGCCAGAACCCTGGATAAATTGAGTTTTTAGCTCATTTTTAAAAATGACAAATCAGAGTTCATCAACATCTATGCCTCAGCTAACTTGACCTTCATTAGAGGGCTTGCTAGCCTAGCAGATGTTATAAGGAATTTTCCTAAGGAAATTATTCATACTGAGAAAAAGTCATTCAAAAGAAGTGGATTGGTTAAAAAAATGTTGTACAGGCGCTGGGCGCGGTGGCTCACACCTGTAATCCCAGCTCTTAGGAAGGCAGAGACAGGAGGATAGCTTGAGCCCAGGAGTTCAAGACCAGTCTGGGCAATATAGCGAGAACTTGTTCTCCACAAAAAGGAAAAAAAAAAGTAAAAATGTTATATGGGCACTTCTACCCTTGTATGAACAAAGGTATGTAAACCAAAAATAAAATTCTGAGTCCCCCAACCAATTGAATGGACCCCTCCTCTGTGCCAAGTGCATTCCTAAGTTAACCTGAAAAATGATTTCAGGCCACGATGGGGATGGGTGGTTGGACATGCCTCATTATGCCCTCATCCCTTTGGGATTCAGGCACAGCTGAGCAGTGCTGATATCCACACAGAGACCTGAAGACTGACAAAGCGGACTCATTGGAGCAATAAGATACCAACATCACAGGTAGCAGGCCCTGAAAGAATCAAAGCGTTTTACCCCCAAATGTATTTCTTTGACACATTTTGAAATGGCCTTGCAAAGCACTCTCTTGTGGGGAAAATCTAAGGTCTGTAGAGGATCCCCTTTTCTTTCCAGGTGATTTTCCTGATTCAGGAGAGAATTAACTGAGAGTCTGGTAAGAAACATTTACAATCTATTCTCTCTGATGCCTGCTACCTGGAGGCTTCATCTGCATAATAAAATCAGTCTCCACAATCTCTTATCTTAACCCAGACACTCCATTCTCTTGAGTCCAGGTCTTTCTCTTTCAACCAATTACCAATTAGGAAATCTTTGAATCCACCTATGACCTGGAACCGCACTCCCACCCCACATCCACCCCTTTGGGTTGTTCTGCCTTTCTGGACTGAAGCAACATACGTCTTACATGTATTGATGGATGTCTTATGTCTCTCCAAAACATGTAAGACCAAGTTGTAGCCCAATCATTTTGGGTATACGTTCTCAGGACCTCCTGAGTCTGTGCCACAGAAATGTGCTTAACCTTGGCACATAAACTTCTGCAAGGATTGAGACCTGTCTCAGATACTTTTTCATTTACAGGTGTAATATCTGTGGGTATAGCAGAGTAGCATTCATGGCCTTGAACTGTGATTTGGTCCCATGTCCTGCCACATAGTGGAGGTTTCTGCCACCTTATATAGCTAGAAGGTTCATTGTATCCATCCCTTAGAATACTTTATCTACCTGGTAGGAAGGAGCCCTCATGCAAGACATTTAGTAGACTGCCTAAGGGACAGAGAGCTAGGACTCCACTGAGCTTTCAAGAACAGGTTCCTGACTCTTTGATCCAGCTTGATGTTTTATGTGTGGTACAGTTCAGCTTGCTTGCATTGTAAGGCACCATCTGTCGGCTGGGTTTGTGGGGAGCAGACCCACAGTCCTCATTTACCTCTGATTACCAGAGGCTATGAGAAAAACCCAATACTTATGAGCAGCCAAATAGGCTTACATCAAATAAAGACATCAAACTGATGGCTTGCCATGCAAGTTTCCCATCATTTCTGCCCAGTTGTAGACAGAGTTCCCTTAGGGAGTATGTGCCATTGCTCTGGCCTTAGAAAATCACTCATCCCAGCTGGACACAAGCAAGGTGGCCACACTCAAGCCCCAGGCAGCACCCCCCTCTCCACACACATCCCCACACCTGTTTCAAGAGTACCGCCATCTGATTGTTATGTATTTATTTTATTCTCCTTTAACTTAAAAACAATTGAATCTTTCCTCACACCTTTATTGATGAATAATTGACAAATAAAAATTATATATATTTAAGGTGTATGACTTCTTAATATATTGAAATATGTATATATTGTGAAATAATCACCATAATCCAGTTAAATGAACATATCTGTTATTTCATATTGTTACCATGACTTTTTTCTTGTTCTTCTTTGGGAGGGGTGAGAGAAGGAGATGTACAGTTCTTAGCGAATTTCAAGAATACAATACAGCCTTGTTAACTATGTTCACATTGTTGTCTGTTAGTTCTCCAGATCTCATTCATCCTGCGTAACTGAAACTTTGTATGCTTGACCAACATCTCATTATTTACCCCTCCCCCAGCCCTGGCAGCACCATTCTACTCTGCATTTCCATGAGCTTGACTGTTTCAGATTCCACATATAAGTGAGATGATGCGGTATTTGTCTTTCTGTGTCTGGCTTATTTCACTTAGCATAATGTCCTCCGTGTTTACCCATGTTGTCCTAGATGTCAGGATTTCCATTTTTTTAAAAGACTGAACAATATTCCATTTTGTGTGTGTGTTTTGTGTGTGTGTGTGCACTCGCGTGTGTGTACCACGTTTTCCTATTTATTCATCTGTTAATGGATATTGGGATTATTTCCATATCTGGGCTGTTGTGAATAGTGCTGCAATGAACAGGAGGGTACAAATACCTTGAAAGACATATTGATTTCGTTTCCTTTGGACATATAGCCAGAAGCTGGATCATAAAGTAGCTATATTTTTGATTATTATTATTATTCTTATTTTTGTGTGAGCCAAAGATTGATTTCTTCATTTCTTGCATTTGATGTACTCTTCGATGACATCCTTGGCCTGAGACTCCTTGTCATAGTCCTTAACTAATGCACAACTGTAACCAACCACTTTACGGGGCTTCCCCTCTCTGTCAGTTTTACAGAGGCCGACCCATTCCCCCAGTTTCTTGTCTTCAACCTTAATTAGGTTGATTTGGTGTTCAGCACAAAGGGCCTCCATCGACTTGACATACATAGGCTCATCACAGTTGGATGCTCGCACACAAGATGGGCTTGGCCCTTGTCTAAGTCTTTGGGAGCCTCGCGAATTCCACGTGCGAGGCCATCGTGGATGAGGGCGGTTTTCAGCACCTCTCGTAAAGTGGTATTAACGTGCATTACACCTCCAGCAGCAATGCCTTCCTCGGCCATGGCGGTGGGTTACAGGTGAAGCCGAATCTTGAATGCACCCAAGCCTCCGCCTCCGCACGACGTGGCTGTGGCAGGGAAAGAGCATATTTTTGGTTATTTGAAGGAACTTCCATACAGTTTTCCATAATGGCTGTACCAATATATATTCCCACCATCAATGTACAAGAGTTCCCTTTTCTTTGCATCCTCACCGATACTTACCTTTTGTCTTTTTTATAGTAGCCATTCTAACAAGTGTGAAGTGATAGCTCACCGTGGTTTTCATCTGCATTTCCTTAATAATTACAGATATTGAACATCTTTTGATAGGCCTACTGACCATTTGTATGTTTACTTTTGAAAAATGTCTAAGTCCTTCTTCCTTTTTAAAAATCAGGTTGGATTTTTAAATTTTGTTTTGTTTTGCTATTGAGTTTTATTAGTTCTTTATATATTTTGGATATCAATCCTTTATCAGATATATAGTTTGCAAATATTGTATTCTATTGTGCAGGTTACCTTTTCACTCTGTTGATTATTTGCTGTGTGGATGCTTTTTAATTTGATGCAATTTTGATTGTTTATTTTTCATTTTGTTGCCTGTGCTTTCAGTGTCATATCTAAAAAATCATTGCCCTGACCAACATCAAGAAGCTTCTCCCCTGTGTCTTCCTCTAATAGTTTTATGTCTTTAGGTGTTACATTTAAGTCTTTAATTCATTTGGGGTAGATTTATGTATATGGTATGAAATAAGTTCCACTTTCATTTTCTGCATGTGGATATATAGTTTTCCCAACACCATTTATTGAAGAGACCATCTTTTCCTAATAGTGTGTTCTTGTCACCTTTGTTAAAAATCAGTTAGCCATAGATGCATGAATTTATACTCAGGCTCTCTATTCTGTTCCATTAGTTTAAATGTCTTTTTTTAATGTTAGTGAACATTCTGTTTTGATTACCATAGATTTATAATATATTTTGAAGTTAAGAAGTGTGATGCTTCCAGCTTTGTTCTTCTTGCTCAAGATTGTTTTGGCTATTTGTGATCCTTTGTAGTTCTGTATGAATTTTTGGATTTCTTTTATTTCTGTAAAAAGTGCCATTAAGATTTTTGATAAGGATTTCATTGAATTTGTAGGTTATTTTCAGTAGTATGCACATTTAAACAATATTAATTCTTCCAATTCATGAACACAAACCTCTTTCCATTTCTCTGTGTCTTCTTTCATTTCTTTCATTAATGTTTTATAACTTTTAGTGTACAAGTCTTTTACCAGTTTATTCCTAAGTATTTTCTTCTTTTTGTTGCTATTGTGAATGACATTGTTTCCTTCCTTCCTTCCTTCCTTCCTTCCTTCTCTTTCTTCTTTCTTTCTTTCTTTTCTTTTCTTTTCTTTTCTTTTCTTTTCTTTTCTTTTCTTTCTTCTTTCTTTCCTCTTTCTTGATCTCAGGATCTCACTCTGTCACCCAGGTTGGAGTGCAGTGGTGTGATCATGGCTTACTGCAGCCTTGACTTCCCTATGCTCCATGCCCAGCTTATGTGAGTCTCTTGTAGACACCGTATCACTGGATTTTGTTTTCAAGTCCATTAGACCATTCTGTACCTTTTAACTGGAGAGTTTAATTTGTTTACATTTAATATAATTGTTAATAGGTGAGGACTTAAGTATTGTCATTTTGTTAATGGTTTTCTGTCTGTTTTGTGGTTGTTTTGTCTCTCTTCCTCTTTTGCAGTTTTCCTTTCTTATTTCATGATTTTTTGCATTGATTTCCTTTCATTATTTTATTTTTATCTTTTTTTGTATCTATTATTCTTCATTGTGATTAGCTTGAGGCTTACATAAAATATCTTATAGTTATAATGGTCTACTTTAAATCAATAACAATTTAATTATATACAAAAACTTGACAGTTTTACTCTCCCCTCTTTGTGTGGAAGTCCTCAAGGGTAAAAAAGGCAGGTGTCAATGGTGGCTGAGGCTGCTGGAGTCATTCTGTTCTCTTTTTCTCCCATAGGGGATGGTTACAGCCAAGGGGATCCTTTTGGAGCCAAGGTGTGCCAGGCTGGGAGATGGGGTGATGCAGATAAAATGCTTTTCATTCTTTCCTATGTGTCCATCCTCAGCTTTTGTGCTCCACTGAGTTGCTGAAACTTCTTTTTTGTAATCAGGACTTCTCCCAGACCTATTTTATTGGTGGATAAATTTTAAATTGCAGGGAGTGTGGACTAAGATATCATAGTTTGCCATCTTGCTGATGTCACTCTCAAAATAGAAATTTTCATTTTGAGATAATTGTTGACTCATACACAATTGTAAGAAATAATATATAGAGATAACATATATTCTTTACCCAATTTCTCCTAATGGCAACATCTTGCAAAGCTATAGTACAATAATACAATCAGGGTCTAAGCATTGATATAGTCAGGATATAGAACAATTCGATCACTACAAAGATCCCTGTGCTCCTTTCTGTAGCCACACCCACTTCCTTCCTATTCTCATCCCTTCTTTAACCCCTGGGAACCACTAATCTGTTCTCTGCTGCTATAATTTTGTCACTTCAAGAATGTTATATAAGTGGGATCACTATGTAAACTTTTTGGATTCCCTTTTCCCCCCACCTAGCATAATTTTCTGGAGATTCACCAACATTGCTATATTAGTAGTTTTTTCCTTCTTAGTGCTGAGTAGAATTCCACAGTATGGATGAACCATGGTTTACCTAACCGTTAATCTACTGAAGGACATCCAGGCTGTTTCCAGATTTTGGCTATACAAATAAAGCTTTTGTTAACATTCATACATAGCTTTTTATGTAAACATAAACCTTTATTTTTTTGGGACAAAGGCTCAGAATTGCAGTTGTTGGGTTGTATGGAAGTTGCATGTTTAGTTTTCTAGGAAACTGTGAACTCTTCTCCAGAGTTGTTGTATTCCCCTAGCAAAGTATGAGTGATCCATTTCTCCACATCCTCATCAGAATCTGGTGTTGTCACTAGTTTTTACTTTAGCCATTATGATAGTTGCATAGTGATATCTCATTGTGGTTTTAATTTGTATTTCTCTGATGGCTAATAATATGCATGTATACATATATATATATAATATATATTTATAGATATATTTATACATAATATATGTGTGTGCATGTATATATATAGAGAGAGAGAGGGGGGAGAGAGAGAGAGAGAGAGAGAGAAAGAAAGAGAGAGAAATGGAGTCTTGTTTTTGTCGCCCAGGCTGGAGTGCAGTGGTGTGATCTTGGCTCACTGCAACCCCCACCTCCCGGGTTCAAGTGATTATCCTTCCTCAGCCTCCTGAGTAGCTGGGACTACAGGTGCACGTCACCACACCCAGCTCATTTTTGTATTTCCAGTAGAGATGGGGTTTCACCATGTTGGTCAGGCTGGTCTCAAACTCATGACTTCAGGTGATCAGCCTGCCTTGGCCTCCCAAAATGCTGGGAATACAGGTGTGAGCCACCATGCCCAGCCTATACATATATTTTTAATTCAAAGAGGGGTAAAGAAGAAAATGACCAAAGGCCCCCATCTCTTTGCCTAAATAACTCCTGTTAAAAATAAAAGTAATGCAGGTATAAAATTAGAAAATTCAAGCAGTGCAGAAACGTACAAAAAGAGATATAAAGGCCTCTTCTCAACCCTACTTTCACCTTACCCCTCTCTGTAAAGATAACCAGTGCTAAAATATCTTGAGATTCTTTCAGAAAAAGTAAAAAAAAAAAAAGTCTATAGTTACATGTTGGTATATAGATGTTGATAGTGTGATGATTGGCAGCTGTAGCAACAACAACAGCAACAAACCCAGTGAGGTCTAGAGACGTCATGAAAAATGAGAGCCTTCCCTATTGGCAAGTAGACCTGAGCAAGTTCTGTCTATCATGTGGGCTTTTTGTCTCTTCATGGTTGAAGCTGGATCATAACACATATCTGTTCTGACTTGTGAGAAGAAGAGGGGGAAGAAATCTTGGTACACCCAGAGCTTTCCAGTATGGGTCTACTGACTTTCCCGTGGACAGAACTCAGTCCTGTGACCAACCCAAGTGCAAGGAAGGCTGGGAAATGTCACTTAGTCCTGTACCCAGGAAGAAGGAGAGAACAAGTTTTAGTCCCACCAGCGGTCTCTATCAGAATTTCTACCTCTGTGCTTAATTTTTGCCCACTGAGCACAAATGGGATTCTGCTTCACACAGCCATAAACCCTGCTCTAAACTTTGCCTTGTTTACTTAATCATAGCATGGAGATCTAACCACAGCAAAGGCATACAGATGGGCTTGATTCTGTTCAATGGTTTCAGGATATCCCATCCCGTGCATGTACCATGTCCCTTTTATCAGCCTTTAGGGATGGACACTAGGTGAATTTTCATTTTTAATTTTGCAAATGATGCCATAGGTCACCTCTTTGAACACATATTCGAGCCCACATCCTGGGCTACCTCCCTATCAGTAAGACTGCGGGCTCAATGGGTATGTGAATTTAAGTATTGGATACCATTGCCAAATTGTTTTCTGTTCGATTACAGCAATCTTAAACCCTCCAAGAGGATTTGAGAGATCTTTTTCATTTTGCATAAAATATTGTTAACTTTGCTTCTTGTCACTCTGATATGTGTAAGCATGTATTCTTGGCTGTTATTGCCCAGAGAATGCTAGAAGCAAAAATACAAGATGAAAGGTTAGCTGAGTCTCATTCTCCACATCTGGGCCATTCTAGTGCCATCTCCCAATACCTGGGAGGGCAACTATGGGAGGCCTGCCCACCTTCAGTGTGGCAGACAGGGCGGTCAGAATTCTTCTGAAGATAGTGCTCCCAATAGCTTCAGGTAATGGCACAGAGTTGGCCCTTGGATTAAAATCACTTGGCTAGCTCTGTCTCAGATCAGCCCAAGAAAAGTAACTGCCTTGCCCTATTTTTGAATAACAGCATATGCTTACTTTGCAATATATGGCAGTGTTTTAGGCCAGTAAGGAAATTCTTCTTCCTAATGTCTCGTCTAAATTCCTCCATCTGCACTCTCAGCATATTTTCTTTCATCTGGTCTTAAATGAAAACAGCAGCTTTTAATTATTTTTATGTTCCTCTAGATTCATTCCTTTGTTCTTGTGCTACTTGACTTCAACCCTGCAATTTCTGATCCAAGCTTTGAATATCCTAAGTACATTGTAGTATGCCATGGCGCCCTCTCTCTCTCTCT
This sequence comes from Cheracebus regulus, assembly GCA_963574635.1. NCBI lineage: Eukaryota > Metazoa > Chordata > Mammalia > Primates > Pitheciidae > Cheracebus > Cheracebus regulus. The sequence continues at coordinate 14,999 of CAUYQU010043812.1, forward strand.
CTGTGTTTGGGGAGGATAGATCAAACAAGAGTGTATGTAATGCATAGATATGGTTACAAACATGATAAAATCACTTGTGTCTTTTATCACCTAGCTTAAGAAATAGAACATCACCAGTGTCCTTGAAGCTACCTGTATGCCATATTTATGTTTACCCTCCCTCACCCCCACAAATGTAAAACACTTATTTTAATAATTTCCTTGCTTTTTAACAAAGTGGTTCTATTACATATGCAGGTATGCCTAAATAGTATGTTGGTTTTATTGCTTGTTTTGTACTTAATGTACATTGAGTCATATGTATTCTTTTTTTTTTTTTTTTGAGATGAGTCTTACTCTGTTGCCCAGGCTTGAGTGCAGTGACACCATCTGGGCTCACTGCAACCTCTGCTTCCTGGGTTCAAGTGATTCTCCTGCCTCAGCCTTCCGAGTAGCTGGGATTACTGGCATGTGCCACCATGCCCAGCTCATTTTTGTATTTTTAGTAAAGATGGGTTTCACCATACTGGCTAGGCTAGTCTTGAACTCCTGACCTCAAGTGATCCACCTGCTTGGCCTCCCAAATGTGCTAGGATTACAGGCATGAGCCAATGCGTCCAGCCGGTTTTGGTGGGTGTTAGCAGGCTTCTTTACCACAACCTGTTTTTTTTCCTTTGAGACAAGAGTCTCACTCTGTCACCCAGGCTAGAGCGCAGTGGTGTGATCTTGGCTCACTGCAACCTCCACCTCCTGGGTTCAAGTGATCCTCCTACTTCATCCTCTTGAGTAGCCGGGATTACAGGTGCCCCCCACCACGCGCAGCTAATTTTTGTATTTTTAGTAGAAACGGTTTCACCATGTTGGCCAGGCTGGTCTTGACCTCCTGACCTCAGGTGATCTTCCCACCTCGGCTTCTCAAAGTGCTGGATTACAGGCATAAGCCACCACACCCAGCTTTTCAAAGTTTTTGTGTCACGTTTTCATGAGCCTCATAAACTGAATAGAGGAATTTTACCTCTTTTTATTCTTTGAAAAGCATTGTATAATTTTGGAATGATTGTTTTTTAAATGTTTGATAGAATCTATCTGTAAGACTATCTGTGGCTGCAGTGTTCTATGTGGGATCACTTATTATCATTCTCGTCTTGTTATTACTGTTAATTTTTAATGGTGGTGGAACTACTTGGGGTAATTTTTTTCTTGCACCAATTTTGGTAATTTATATTTATATAGAAATATATCCCTTTTACCTAAGTTTTTAAATTGATTGGCATAAAGTTTTTTTTTTTTTTTTGGTAATATTCTCTTACTATATTTCCAAAACCTAAGAAGAAATGAGTGGATTGTAAAACTATCATCGAGTTTAGAAAATCACTGGGAAGGCTCAACGACCATTTCAGAAAATGAGCCAAGGGAGCGGGCGGATCACTTGAGGCCGGGAGTTCGAGACCAGCCTGGCCAACATGGCAAAACCCTGTCACTACTAAAAATACGAAAATTAGCTGGGTGTGGTGGCATGCACCCGTAGTCCCAGCTACTTGGGAGGTTGAGGGTGAGGCATTGCTTTAACCAAGGAGGCAGAGGTTGCAGCGAGCGGAGATCGAGCCTTTGCACTCAGCCTGGGTGATGAAGTGAGACTCCATCTCAAAAAAAAGAAAAAAGAAAAAAGAAAAGAAAGTGAGCAGACATAAGGAGAGGGGCGGCAGTGGAGGCACAGCTAGAGTTGCCCCACAGAGCAGGCGGCCCGGGTGTTCCCATTCATAATCTCTGGTTTGTCTCTTCTTGCTGGATTGCTGGATGTTCTGTCACTCAGATGTTGGAAAATGTTGTTTCTGGAACTCCTATTATTCAGATCCTGAAATCATCCTTTATTTATCTTTCTTTTTTTTTCATAGTTTCTTTGTCCCTTTGCTTTTCTTTCTGCAAAAGAATTTCATCAATTGTAGCTTCTATCCTTTCAAATGAATGTTTTCATTTTTGCTATTTTCTTTTTCAATTTTTTAAATTAAAATTTTTAAAGAAATTAAAAATTGTTTACATTTCTGAATTTTCATTTGTGGAACAGCCTGTTCTTTTCATAGACGTAGTAGCTTCTCTAATTCCTCTGAAGGTATTTTTTCCTTCTTTTAAAAATGTCTGGCTGGGCACAGTGGCACATGCCTGTAATCCCAGCACTTTGGAAGGCTGAGGTGGGCAGATCACTTGTGAGGTCAGGAGTTCGAGGCTAGCTTGGCCAACAGGGCGAAACCCTGTCTCTACTAAAAATACAAAAATTAGCTGGGAGTGGTGGCATGTGCCTATAATCCCAGCTACTCGGGAGGCCGAGGCAGGAGAATTGCTTAAACCTGGAAGGCAGAGGGTGTAGTAAGGCAAGATTGCGCCACTGCACTCCAGCCTGGACAACAGAGCAAGACTCCATATCAAAAAAAAAAAAGAAAGAAAGTTTGTCTCCTGCTTGGCACTGTTTCACCAAGTGGCCTCTTTCCCATGTTTGTCTGGCCGTCTGTCTTTCAAGTTAGCTGCTGTTCATAAGCACTTCTGGTTGTCTGTTTCACTATGTGAGGTGAGGAACCTGCCTGGACTTTCCTTGTGTTGAGTGGGTCTTGTAGCTGTGAGTGTGATCAGGGTGTACTATAGGGTGAGAAGAGTCCTAAGCAACTGTCTCAAGGTCTTTTTCTTGGTGTGGGTCAGATTCCCCAGAGAAAAACTATCTTACCTCCTGCCTGTAGAGTGAAGGTCACATGCTGTTCTGGAATCAGCACATTGAGTACTCACTGCTTTATCTCCTCACTCTCAGAGAGGTCCCTGTCCTCCCTTCCTGGAGTGGAGAAGGCCATCAGGGCTGGTGACTTCTCACTCTGACCCAAGCCTCCTGAATCTAGCTTCTCTCTCCCAGGTTTAGTACCAGCAGTGCTCGAAACTTCTGAGGATTTTACCAGTATGCATTTTGTCAGTTCTCAGCTTAGTCTATTGCTGGTTTAGGATTTGAGATCTTGCCTATTTTTCAGCAACAAAAATTTTGTAGGCTGGGGCCAAGCACGGTGGTTCATGCCTGTAGTGTCAGCACTTTGGGAGGCCGAGGAGGGAGGGTAGCTTGAGGCCAGGAGTTTGAGACCAGCCTGGGCAACATAGCAAGACCCCCACCTCTACCCAAAAAAAAAAAAAAAAAAAAAGCCAGGCATGGTGGTGCACGCCTGTGGTTTCAGCTACTCAGGAGGCTGAGGTGGGAGGATCACTTGAGCTCAGGAGGTCAAGGCTGCAGTGAGCCTAGATCACACCACTGCACTATAGCCTGGGCAGCAGAGTGAGACCCTGTCTCCAAAAACAAACAATTTGGGATTGCTCTTGTCTCTCATTGTCACCTTCCCCGTGGATTTATGTTTTCCTAGGAAAAAACTAAAAGCTAAAAGAAGAAGAAGAAGAAAAAATATTTATGTATAAAATTTCCTGTGGTTTAAAAGGATTTCAGTAGGTAGAAAAATTAACTGCGTGTGCTCACTCTCCTCTCTTAACCCTTTTTCTACATTTTAAATCTTGGCTGTATCTCTACGCTCGTTTAAAATTCCTCATATTGTGTGCTGCTCACTCATGTGCTCTCTTCTTTTCCTTGATCAATTCTGCTGGAGATTTGTCAGTATTATCAGTGTTTTCAAAGAGCCAGCGTTCAAAGGAGCATCTTCTGCCCCTGTTCTGTGTTGAGACATGGCGCTTAGATCACATGCATTATTTATGTGGTTTACATAATTTGCATCCCTGCCAAATGTGTGTGTGTTTCATACAACAATTATTTGAAAAGGCAAAAGGAAATCTCCCGCTCTGATGGTGTACTTTTCAATTCCCTTTGTAGTTTTATGTAAAGTTATTTTATTAAGTAATCCAGGATTACAATTGCTATAACTTCCTGGTAAATTTAGCTTTTTAACTTGTTTTTATTTCTAGTAACACTTATCTGCTTTAATGCCTATTTTACTTGATATGAGTAAATATCTCTCTATATGTCTCTCTTCTTTCACTTTAACTTTCTCTTTTAGGCTAGTTCTTAAAAGTATCATAAAGCCAGATTTTAAAACTTCTTTTGATATTCTTTGTTTTTAGTAGAGCATGGTAGTATGTTTATTACATTATTTCTGAAATCTTGTAGACATTAGGATTATAGTATAACTGTTGTAGCCATTTAGCTAAATAACTCAAAGGATCAAATAACATTTTATAGTCAGTGTCGTAAGAGCACAACTCTCAAAGACATATGTTAGCACTTGTGAAGGATCTAAGCAAGAATACAAAAGATCTGAGTGATATGAGTGAACAGCATTTAAGCAGTAGGGATTCTATAGTTAGTCTAGAAAGGAATGCAAAATAACATTGCTGCCTTAGATACCCAGTGGGCTGACTTTCTAAAGGCCATTGTTTGTGTCACCTGGAGGTCAGCTTCTCTGTCAAGCTATAATGTCCCAACAACTCCTCCGTTTCCAACTTCACTGGCTGTGAGCTGTCTGCACCTTCACTGGCTGAGAACTGTAAGACAAAGATTTGATAATAGCAAAGATACCTGCCCAGAGGTGTCAGGTGAGGTCATGGAGGCTTATTAGAAAATATTCTAAGGTGATACTAATTTTTAAAAACTCAAGCAGTCATCAGCTTGCTTTTTTTTTGAAGTTTGGAATACAGTTTTCTTTAACAATTTAACATAAAAATATAAAATTCTTTTGTCAGAACGTACGTGATTCTGGTCTTATTGATAAAGCTAAGGGTAGCCTGAGCTAAAATATAAACTAGGTAGCTAAAGGCAGCTGTAAAATAAGCTTTTATAGACAAGAAACAAATTTTGTAGCATGGCTATTGTAAAAGTCAGAATTGGTATAATTTAATTAATAAGTAGTAAATGACATATATTCTACTTCCATCAAAATATAGGTCTGCCATGGAGGCCAGAAGCAATGTGGGGGCTGGGCGCAGTGGCTCACCCCTGTAATCCCAGCACTCTGGGAGGCTGCAGCGGGTGGATCACTTGAGGCTAGGAGTTTGAAACCAACCTGGCCAACATGGTGAAACCCCGTCTCTACTAAAAATACAACAAACAAACAAACAAACCCAGCAACAATAAAACAGGTCTACCCTGGCAGGCATACTCTAAGTTTTTCTATTTTCCTCCCTTTCTGATCCTTTATCCCACTTTCTTTTTTTTCCTCTTCCTTCGCCTTCTTATTTGTTGAAGACATAGTGGATTGGGTTATTATCATTGATTCATATAAAGTTCCTCTCTCATTTTATTTTCTTTCATTCCCAACCCCCCATTTCTATTCCCCGTCTTCCCATATGCAACCTTCCTAATATGTCTGATGTGCATCTTTTTGTTTCTATGTATTTTTACAAAATGTTTATTGTTTTGTGTGCATTTCTATGTCAATGTTTTACTAATCCATAAGTAGAACTAGTCTTTTTATATGCAGCTTGCAAAAAAAGGCTATTTTTTTTTTTTTTGGAGACGGAGTCTTGCTCTGTCGCCAGGCTAGAGTGCAGTGGCTCAATCTTGGCTCACTGCAACCTCCGCCTCCTGGATTCAAGCAATTCTTCCATCTCAGCCTCTCGAGAAGCTGGGACCACAGGCATGTGCCACCATGCCTGGCTAATTTTTGTATTTTTAGTAGAGATGGGGTTTCACCATGTTAGCCAGGATGGTCTCGATCTCTTGAACTTGTGACCCACCCACCTCGGCCTTCCAAAGTGCTGGGATTATAGGCGTGAGCCACCGCGCCCAGCCAAAATGGCTATTCTTTTACTTATTTAAATTAATTAATTTTTAATTGGCAAATAAAAGTCATATATATTTATTGGGTACAAAATGACATTTAAACATATATATACATTGTAAAATGACTCAGTTGAGCTAATGAACATATAAATTACCTTACATATTTATTATTTTTGTGCTGAGATCACTTAAAATCTGTTCTCATCAATTTTAAAGAATATGACATTGTTATTAACTATAGATGTACAGCATTGTTACTAACTGTAGATGGCATACATCTATAGTTAATACAACATATATACACTCTGTACAATAGATTTCTTGAGGTTTTTTCCCCATCTTACTTCCCATCAAAGGATAGCAAAAGGAAATTTTGTATCCTTTGAGCAATATCTTCCCAATACCCCCACCCCAGAAAGTGGCTATATTTGTTCTTGTGACTTATTTTTAAATCACAGACATGAGTTTGTCTTTGCTACGCTGTAATCAAATTTGGTGCTCAATTGCCCAGTATGAGGCAAACCAGTGTAAGCTTTGTGTTGAAGAGTTCAGCCACGAGATGGGAAAAGCAGGGCCAGGACGAAGGTGAGGCTTGCGAGGTGACCACGAACCTGAGAAAGAGCAGCTCCGTACATTTTGCAGCCTGAGTGCTTTACCTGCCTCATGCTGGTTTCAGCCCTGGGGAAACATCTAGATCCCGTGCCATTGCCGGGAGGGGTCTGCCTTGGACTGCTGCATTACCTACAGAAGACACTGCATGAGGAGGAGTGAACGCCTCTTGTATGAAGCCCTGAGACTTGCGGCTAGTTTGTTACTATGGTATTGCCCATCCTACCCTGCTTACTAGTCATAAAAGGAAGACAAATGGCAAAGAAAGCATAGTGAGGGGAAACTCAAGACAGCACAAGCTAGTGTAACAAATCTGTGACCTCAGTAAACATGATGGTTACACTTACTGATGAGTGGCAAATACTCAGATGGGGCTTAAAAATCCAATCTTGATTACAAAGAGGTTGAAAATAAAGGAATGGAAAAGCTTATCATGGAAAAGTGAAGACAAAAGGAATAAAGGAATAAAAAAAACATACTAGGAAAATGAAAACAAAAAGAAAGGAAGCAGTATTAGTATCAGACAACACATAATTCAAAACAAGAAATAATATTAGCTTGGTGAAAAAGTAATGGTGGTTTTGCCATTATTTTGATGGCAAAAACCGTGAATGCTTTTGCACCAACCTAATCAAAGTAAAATATTCATATTGATAAATTTCAGATTATTCATATTGGGCATATTCTATTCCTGACAATATAACTTCAAATTATTGAAAATATAAAGAGATTAAAATAAAAGCAAATGGCCAGGTGAGGTGGCTCACACCTGTAATCCCAGCACTTTAGGAGGCCAAGGCGGGTGGATCATGAGGTCAGGAGTTCAAGACCAGCCTGGCCAACATGGTGAAACCCCATCTGTACTAAAAATACAAAAATTATCCAGGCATGGTGGTGGGTGCCCGTAATCCCAGCTACGTGGGAGGCTGAGGCAGAGAATTGCTTGATCCCAGGAGGCTGAGGTTGCAGTGAGCCAAGATTGCGCCACTGCACTCCAGCCTGGGCAACAGAGCGAGACGTTGTCCTAAAAAAAAAAAAAAAAAAAGCAATTCAAGTGTTTACAACCAGTGTGAGAAATTTAGCATGTCTTTTTCAGAGGCAGAAACACAGCATAACCAGCATTTTCCATAAGCGGTCTCATGGGACTCACCCAGGGTTGTTTATGACCATTCTGTGTTTAGGCGTCTCCTGAAACCTCATAATGGCGTCTCTTTTGCTGCCTCCACTCCTCTTGTCTCACTGATCCTTCCTAGGTGAAACAAAGCCCTTTGGTCACTTTCAGATGCAAACATGGTTTCACTTCTGGAGTTACAGAACCAGCCACTGGCAGTAGTCCAAATGCTGAACCTGTGATGGAAGTTACATCTCCCCTCCCCTCAGATGGGACCTGCTTTGGACACCCTGCTATCAGAAGACAGTGCCATGGGGTTTTCTCTTTCCCAGCCTAGCATTTCTCCATTCCGTTGTTGCTGACTGAGATGTCTGAACCTACCCGAGTCTGAGGAGTAGGGGGATGGGAGAGCATGGGAGGGAGGACAAAGAAGGAGCATCAGGCAGGCCTGTGTGTCTCCCTCTCTGGGTCTGGCAACTGACACCGACTCTTTCCCTGTGGGGCCCTTTTGTGGGTTCTCCCCATGGAGGTGCTGCTCATTGCCTGCAGGACCTTGGCCTGGTGAAAGCACCCCATCCTGCATCAGCCTTCCTGGGCCTCCTACCCAGCACTGTCTCCAACTTTGCTTTCTCCAAGGTCTCTGTGCTTTGAGATAGAAGTTTTGGGCCACGTGCAGTGACTCACGCCTGTAATCCCAGCACTTTGTGAGGCTAAGGCGGGTGGATCACCTGAGGTCAGGAGTTTGAGACCAGCCTGGCAACACGGTAAAACCCCGTCTCACTAAAAATACAAAAATTAGCCAGGCATGGTGGCGCATGTCTGTGGTCCCAGCTGCTGGGGAGGCTGAGGCAGGAGAATCCCTGAACCTGGGAGGCCGAGGTTGCAGTGAGCCAAGATGGTGAATAAACACTCATATTTCTATGGCCCAAATTGAGTCTCGGCAGCAGGTCTAGCCCTTGGAAGTAGAAGGCACCATCGTCAGAGCAGCTGAGGAGCAACAATCTCCTGCTCATTAGATATTTTGGGGGTCTGGGTCAAAGATCAGTCTACAGTTTGAGCATAATGAGTAAGAAATAAACCTGTGTTGGGTTAAACTGCTGAGGTTTCAGTATTAACTTGTTGCCACAGCATTACCTATCCTAGCTGAACTAATTTAGGCAAAAAAGGAGGGGAGAATAAAAAACCAGAACACACAGTGAATATACAATCTGGAATAAGACAGGAAGGGACTACTGAAAGCCCTCTCCTTTCCCACGAGGTGAGCGGTGGGCAACGCCCCCTCCACACCGACCCGAGACGGGTGAGAGTCACAGCTTGGTCGCAGAGAGAACCAAAGAAATCCTTTCACACATTACTCTTAGTTGCTTGTAAGTCATAGGTAGATTCAGCAATTCTCTGGTTTCAATTAGTTAAGGAAGCAAAACTTTGTCTAAAAACTTGGGGTCTCCCGAAAGAAATGTTAAAGTCTAGTCTGTGGGCATAACTCTCTCCAGCCGTCCGGAAGAAGTTTAGAACAAAACAGCGGCCACATTCAGTCCCCAGCTGTCCCTTATCTGAGGTCTATGTACCAGTGAACAGTATTTTCCATTTGGTGGGGAGTCCATGTTTCTCAAAAACAACTTCAGAGACATGTATTCAATTTTTTTTTTTTAGATGGGAGTCTTGCTCTGTCGCCAGGCTATAGTGCAATGGCGTGATCTCGGCTCACTGCAACCTCCACCTCCCGGGTTCAAGCGATTCTCCTGCCTCCGCCTCCCGAATAGCTGGGACTACAGGCTCGCACCACCACGCCCAGCTAACTTTTGTATTTTTAGTAGAGATGGGGTTTCACCATGTTGGCCAGAATGGTCTTGGTCTCTTGACCTTGTGATCCACCTGCCTTGGCCTCTCAAAGTGCTGGGACTACAAGCGTGAGCCACCACGCCCGGCCTCAAATGCTGTCTTCAGTTTCCTGGGGAACTAGCATCTTGAGCTAGCCTCTGTGGCCATGATGTCAAGCTGTTACTACATTTTTGCTCATTAGGTTGCTCATTTGCTTCTCAGGGCTAGCTAGGGGCCCAGAATTTTTCTTGGAGGGACTAAGATTATCCTTTATTTCATGGTGGTAGGGGTGGCAGTGGTCAGCGGGCTTCTGTGGGCAGCCCCTTCAGACATTAAATGTGTGGGTTTTTTCTCCTCACACCAGTCAGTTCTCCAACTCTCTTGACATAATTGGATGTCCTCCAACTCAATTCATTTCTAACACTACCCAGAGTTAGCACAGACCACACAGGCTAAGAGCCCTGTCCCACTAGACTGCCCTCATGCCCTTGGGATCCCAGTCGAAAGTCCCAGGTCTCCTGTACTTCTCACTGACTGGCTGTAAATCAGGGATTCCCGCAATCCCCTCCTTAGGTTCAGGACTCTGCTCTGATGGCTCACAGAGCTCAGGAAGGCACCTTACTTGCTGGTACCAGTTTATGATCAAAGATACAGCTCAGGAGTGGCTGAACCACAGAGATTCATAGGGCCACGTGTGGGGACAGGCTGGAGCCTCCATGCCCTCTTTGCGGGTTCCACCTCCCAGTGCCTCTGTGGGTCTGCAGCCTAGAAGCTCTCTGAACCCTGTTGCTTAGGGGTTTTGATGGAGGTTTTTTTACACAGGCATGATGGATGAAGTCATTGACCATTTGAGATTAACTCCATCCCTAGCCCCTCTTCCCTCCTCGGAACAAAGAGGGAGGTCAGGAGGTGGGGCTGAAGGTTCTAACCCTGCAATCACACAGTTGGTTTCTCTGGCAACCAGCCCCCATCCTGAAGCTCTCTAGGGGCCCTCAGCTACCAGTCATCTCATAAGCATGCAATCCCCACTAAAGAACTAACTCACGCAGCCAAATACCACCTGTTCCACAAACAACTATGGAAATAAATGTAAAAGATGCTTCTTAACAGGCCATCTGCTTCCTGTTGAGACTGCTGATGTGGTAGACGTGAGAGGCTCTTATAAAGCAGTAAGGAACAGCAACAATAACAACAACAAAAACACACTCTCATCACTCTCAAGGTTCCAGGGATCTTAGAAACTTGTCTCAGATCAGGGGAGCAAGACCACACATTGTAACAAATACCATTCCTATCGATCAGGAAATTATAAGGGTATTATGAGCTTTGTGCTGAGAACGAAGTACAAACATCGAGTATATTCATTGTTATCTTATAGTATCACAGTCTTTTCTAGGTTCTTTCTCTGAAATCCTTTTGTGATCTAATGTCCACTAGGTCTTAACACTTCTGTTGAAACTTGTGATGTAACATCTTACTACATAAATAAGAAATAATTAAGGCCATGAGGAATTTGAATATCCTCTCATACCGGTTTAACAAATATCTGGTAGGGCATTTGGTAAACACCTCAAGTTTAGTTTAATAGACAACTATTTGTAAAGCTGGGTCGCCAACAAAGATTGCATATACATTCTTGAAGGACAGAGACACAGGAGCCATTCATAAAAACGGTCTGCTCACTAGGCTACAGAGGAAACTGTGACTGATTCCAAATAGCAAAAGACATACCATTACATCCATTGACCACCATGTAGTAAAATGAAAAATAATGTTGGCCAGGCGTGGTGGCTCACGCCTATAATCCCAGCACTTTGGGAGGCTGAGGCAGATGGATCACAAGGTCAAGAGATTGAGACCATCCTGGTCAAAAATGGTGAAACTCCGTCTCTACTAAAAATACAAAAATTAGCTGGGCGCGGTGGCGCATGCCTGTAGTCCCAGCTACTCGAGAGGCTGAGGCAGGAGAATTGCTTGAACCCAGGAGGCGGAGGTTGCAGTGAGCTGAGATCGCTCCACTGCCCTCCAGCCTGGGTAACAAGATCTAAACTCCGTCTCAAAAAAAAAAAAAAAAAAGTTAGAAAACTACATCCATCCCCACCTATACTCAGAAAGTACTCTCCAGGGTACTTCTAAGATTACGGAAGAAATAAAAGTGGGTACTCTCATGAATTGTGGCCAATATGCTATGCAGATGAAAACTTTTGGCTTTAAATGCATCTATCAGAAAATAAGAAAGATTATAAATATATTTAACTCTCAAGAAACTCTAGAAAAGGAACAACGAAACAATCCAAAAGAGACACAAGGAGGAAATTAACAGGGAACAAAAAGTGATGATAGAGAAAACATACGAAGAAATGGAATTGATCAGTTTAAACCAAACTAAGCAACCAAAACCAATTCTTTAAAAATGCCAAATAAGCGACAAATCTTTGAAAAATCTTAAATTAAAAAAATAAATAAATAAAGAGGCCAGGCTGATGCCTATAATCCCAGCACTTTTTGAGGAGGGGGCAGGACAATCCCTTGAAACCAGGAGTCTGAGAGTAGTCTGGGCAATGTAGTGAGACCTCATATATATAAAAAATTAGAAAATTAGCCAGGGGCCGGGTGCGGTGGCCCACACCTGTAATCCCAGCACTTTGGGAGGCCGAGGCTGGAGGATCACCAGGTCAAGAGATCGAGACCATCCTGGCTAACATGGTGAAACCCCGTCTCTACTAAAAATACAAAAAAATTAGCTGGGCGTGGTGGCGCACGCCTGTAGTCCCAGCTACTCGGGAGGCTGAGGCGGAAGAATTGTTTGAACCCAGGAGGCGGAGGTTGCAGTAAGCCGAGGTTGTGCCACTGCACTCCAGCCTGGCGCCTGGTGGCAGAGTGAGACTCTGTCTCAAAAAAAAAAAAAAAAAAAAGTTAGGCAGGAATGGTGGCACACACCTGTAATCCCAGCTACTCAGGAGGCTGAGGTGGGAGGATTGCTTGAACCTGGGAGCTCAAGATTACTGTAAGTTCTGATCCAGCTGTTGCACTCCAGCCTGGGTGACAGACTGAGATGCCATCTCAGAAAAAAAAAGAAAAGAAGAAGAAGCAAAAGGAACGAGAAGAACCAATTTTAGGAGCCTAGCTACAGAAGAGGGGATTTATTTACAAAAGAAGAGGAAGAAGAGAAAGAGAGAAAGAAAATATTATTTAAATCTTTGTGCCAAGAAATTGAAAATCTGAGTGAAATAAATAATTTTCTGTGAAAATAGAAATGATCACAATTGGCTTCAGAAGAAGTAGAAAAACACCAAAAGATTAGTAGTCATAAAAAAATGAAAAAGGCAGTGATGAAGAGCTACAGTTGAATAAAATGTCCAGACATTTTTACAATATTACCAAATCTTCAAGAAATAAGAAAAAGCCCCTCAGATTTCTAGGATGACTAACTAGTTTGATTTTCCTTTGCTTGGAGGGTTCCTTGGATGTGTAACCACCCAATGGGTTCATTTTGCCTGCTGCTTAGATAGAACTGATTCATCAAGACAGTAGAACTGCAATAGAGCAAGAGCTTAATTCATGCAGAGCCTGCTAAATGGGAGAGCACAGGAGTGATTGGTGGGTTTAGGTGGAACCATCAGTCATCAGAAATGCAAAAAACCTAAAAAGACATCGCAAAAGGCCAATCTTGGCTTCTATAATAGTGACATTATCTGCAAGAGTAACTGGGGGAAGTTACCCTATCTTGTGACCTCTGATATAACGATGGGTAATCCTTTATGTCTACACCTTAGCAGAATTCAGCCTCCTCTCCCTAGCCTGGTGGCCTTTCATTAGCTTTACCAAGGTGGTTGAGTTTTAGGAAAGGGTTATTATAATTTAAATTATAATCTAAATGTCTCCCAGTTAGCTTGGCCCAAATCCAAGAATAATTAAGGACAATTTGAAAGCTTAAAAGCAAGATAACGGGGGGGTTAGATCAGATCTCTTTCACTGCCATAATTTTCTCAGTTATACTTTTTGCAAAGGTGATTTCAGATGTGGGACTTTCAGTTTTCAAACTGGGAAGCTCCTGGGACAAGTTGATCCCATACATGTTTTATACATTATCTAGGCAGATTAGCATGACTCAAATACCAAAATGGGACAAGGGTAGCATCAGAGAAGTATGACCCGATTTCAATATTTGCAAACTGAATCCAGCAGTTTATTAAAAAAGTAATTCAGAATAAAAGAACAGATGTAAATGTTCTTAAATTGATAAAGGACATCTTTATCAATGACAGGAAGTGACAGGAAGCATGCTTGCATCCTGAGACACATTGTAAGTGTTCTCAGGGCAATAGGGAGCAAGGCAAGTATGTCTGCTGTTACTGCAGCTGCTTAACATTGTATAGGAGGTGTCAGCCAGGAGGATGAGGCCAAAAATATGCAAATATTGGAAAGAAAGGGACAAAACTGGACTCTTTGTAGAGAATACTATTATCTATGATGAAAGCCAAACAGTGATGAACAGACTATCAGAATAAATCAAATTCAGCGAGGTGGCTGTATAAAGAGCTCCCATTCTGATTAATAACAAATTAGATTATACAGAAAAATAGGTAACACGATCGAGGGCTTCTTACGTGGCAGGTTTTTCTGCCACACACTTTTTAATGTATTCTCTTCTATGATCCCCAGAACAATTGACTTGCGCTGACAGGAATAAGTGGTGGAGACAGGAATTGAACCTACGTATTTAATCCTGAAGTGTCTTCTATCCAAAATAATTCAGGTCACCATGGCTGTGAATAAACATAAGATCTGGGTGGCAGCAGCAACTCAATGTCCACCCAGGTCCCTCCTCCCTCTTCCGTAGGGTGGAGTTGCAGCTGGTGAGTGGCTCCCAGCAGGGCGCTTCCCAGGCTCCTTGACATCTGTGTGGGGCATGCAACTCATTCTGCAAATGAAAGCAAGCAGAAAGGATGCCGGCCAGTTCTTAACCAAGGTGGTTAATGGAGGGGCATATCTTCTCCAGGCTCTCTAAATCCTGGCACTAGCTGGATGGCAAAGCCCAGGGTAAGCTCAGAGACCTAGTGGTAAAGATGACAAACCCTTTCTCGGCCTTGGGTCCTGAATGGGTTCCCAAATGTGAAACAGGGTCTGCTACATAAGATGAAAACAGACTTTGTGTTAAACTGCTGAAATTATAGAGTTATTTGTTACAGCAACCAATATTATCCTAATTAACACACCCCTAACAAGAAAAGTCCGGGATTTACATGAAAAAACTCCAAAACTCTATATGAGACTTGAAAAAAAATGGATACTATAATATACTTATGGATAAGATTCCTGCAAAGATATAAATTTCCCCCTAAATATCCCTACTTTAATACTTGTCTAGACAATGTTGTCATTTATTTGGAAGATTAAACAAAAAAGATGAAACGCAACTTTGGAAGAGAATAATAAACGGTAGGAGCTTCCTTAACATTGTATAAGAGGTGTCAGCTAAGATAATGAGGCCAAAATATGCAAACATTAGAAAGCTATCAAAGGCTACTGTAAGGTTATGATTAAATCAGAAGTGGCCCTGGCATGGAGACTGATCAATAGGTCAGTGGAACAGAACTGATAGACCAGAAACAGCCCCACGTGCACATAAGAATTTAGCGAATGACTAAGTTAACATTTTAAGTTCTGAATGATGGACAAAGTGGAGAAAGTTGTTGAGATGATTAGGCACCCAATTTGAAAAAAATATTGTGGAACAATTTCAACCTCATACCATTCTCAAAAACAAACAAAAAAAGGATATAGAAAAACATATTTATCTCCTTGAAATTAAGGAAAATCAAAAAGAAAATGTAAAACAAGGAAAACATTCACAAATTTGATAACATTACAAGTGGTATAAAATGTATGACGAGGGCACCAGGAAAAAAGTAGAAAACACTTGCTTGTACATAGCAGGCAAATAATCAATACCTGGGATATATATAACTCCTACAAATTGATAAGAAAATAAGTTACTCCATAGAAGAATGGGAAAGAGTTATTATGTCCTGGTAATTCACACAGCATAGCAATGATGCTCGGCTCCACTGATAATCGGAGAAATGCAAATTAAAACAATAAAGGGACCCGGTGTGGTGGCTCATGCCTGTAATCCCAGCACTTTGGGAGTCTGAGGCGGGAAGATTACTTGAGCCCAGAAGTTCAAGACCAGCCTGGCCAACATAGTGAGACCTCATGCCTACAAAAAATAAAGAATTAGCCAGGCGTGGTGGCACACATCCGTAGGCCCAGCTTCTCTGGAGGCTGGGTTGGGGGAGAATTCCTTGAGCCTGGGAGTTCACTGCACCTGCCTGGACAACAGCATGAGGCCCTATTGCTAAAAAACAAACAAAACCAAGAAAGGGATACCATCAGGTTGGAAAAAGCATCAAGTTGAGAAAGGTTGCTAATGTCAAATATTGGTGAGAGTGTGGAGAAATGGCTCTAATTGTATTTTTGATAGTACAGTTTTAAGAGACGGCAATTAGGCAATCCTATTCTTTATTTATTTTGAGACAGTCTCACTGTGCCACCCAGGCTGGAGTGCAGTAGTGTAATCATGGCTCACTGCAGCCTCAGCCTCCCAGGTTCAATTGTTTCTCCCACCTCAGCCTCCTGAGTAGCTGGGACTATAGGTTGTGCACCACAAGGCCCAGCTAGTTTTTGTATTTTTCCTAGACACGAGGTCTCACTAGGTTTTCCAGGCTGGTCTTAAACTCCTGGGCTCAAGTGATTCCCCTGCCCCAACCTTTCAAAAGTGCTAGGATTACAGGTGTGAGCCATGGTGCCCAGCCTGGCAATACCGCTAACACTTAAAAAGCACTCACCCTTTGACACAACAATTTCACTTCTTCTGTCCGTCTACGGTAGGAATTAATTTACTCATATATACAAAGAGCTATATAGAAGGGCTTTTACTGTAGCAAGAATGGTAATAGGAAAACTTGAAAACAACCTGAGTGCTCGTTCAAAGGTGAACTGTAGAATACCATTGGGCAAGACAAAAGAATCAAGTGGTTCTTCATGGGTTGCTGTGGAAATAGATACGCTTCTTAGAAATAAAATGTCATTAAGTTAGAAAGAATATTGCAGGACACTGCTTATAATGTCATTTATAAAAGAAATAAAACCCACAAAACAAACCCTTATTCTACGTGTGCCTATATATGCCTGTAAATGTAGAGAAAAAGAGAAGTCTGAACAACAAAGTCAAGTTGGTGGGAGCCAGGGGGTGGGCGGGAAATGGGCAGGAGCAGCCTTGGAGACATCTTTTCTTTGACATTGTTGGAATCTTTTACAATGAGAATGTATTTGTATGTATAAAAGTATAATCTAATAAATCCAAACAGAAAAAGATGAAAATCCTGAAGCCTCCACCCCGGAGATTTTTACTGGGATGGTGTATTATTTTGTTCTCACACGGCTATAAAGGATATCTGAGACTGGGTAATTTATAAAGAAAAGAGGTTTACTTGGCTCGCAGTTCCGCAGGCTGTGCAGGAAGCATGATGCTGGCATTTGCTCGGCTTCAGAGGCCGCAGGAAACTTACAGACATGGCGGAAGGCGAAGCGGGAGCAAGCGCTTCACAGGGCGGGAGCGGCCGGAAGACAGCGGGGAGGTGCCACGCACACGTGGCGCGATCTCGGCTCACTGCAGTATCCGCCTTTCAGGTTCGAGCCATCCTCATGCCTCAGCCTCCCGAGTAGCTGGAATTACAGGCATGCGCAACCACGCCCAGCTAATCTTGTATTTTTGGTAGAAACGGGGTTTCTCCACGTTTCTGACGTTGGTCAGGCTGGTCTCGAACTCCCGACTTCAGGTGATCTGCCCGACTCGACCTCCCAAACTGCTGGTTGCCATGCACTTTTAAACTACTAGATCCTGATATGACTCACTCTTACCATGAAAGCATCTGGGGGATGGTGTTAAACCATGAGAAACAGCCCCCATGAGCCAATCACCTCCCACCAGGCTGCACCCTCAACATTGGGGATTGCAATTTGACTTGAGGTTTGGGTGGGAACACAGATCTAAACTATATCAGATGATTCGGTGGGAATCCGTGGTTTTTTTTTTTTTTTTTTTTTTTTTTTTTTGTTTTTTGGTTATTATAAAGCTGTGGGCCATAGTGAATTACTGGCTATTGAAGACTGTATTGTAGACCATAATTCAGCTTCTTATGTGTTTTCTATAGTATGTAATTGTTTTTTTTCTTTTTTGAGATGGAGTTTTGCTCTGTCACCCAGGCTAGAGTGCAGTGGTGCAATCTCCACTCACCACAACCTCCACCTCCTGGGTTCAAGCAATTCTCCTGTCTTAGCCTGCTAAGTAGCTGGGATCACAGGCATGCACCACCACGCCCAGTTAATTTTTTTTTTTATTTTTTTATTTTTAGTAGAGACAGGAGGTTTCACCATGTTGGTCAGCCTGGTCTCGAACTTCTGACCTCAGGTGATCTGAGGCCCCTTGGCCTCCCAGAGTGCTGGGATTACAGGTGTGAGCCACCGTGCCCAGCCTATACTATGTAACTTTAAAATAACAGCATAGTGCTTGTTTCTGCAACACAGATACTAAAATTGGAACCATACAGAGAACATTAGCATGAGCTCCCAAGGATAACACAGAAATTTGTAAAGTATTCCACATTTTTGTTAAGATGATAGATTTTGTTTGGTGTATTTTACCACAATTAAAAAAAAAACGGTATGAATCACTTGACTGAAACCACAGAGACAGATTCAGTAAACTGGGACCTTTGTCACTAATTCAAATGTCATCAATTTCTAAACGAATGTTGGTTTTTCCTTTTGCCTTTCAGGAAAAACTCTAACTTTTCTCACCGGTAGCAGTTTTAGGTACAGTCACACCTCCAGCAGTCTGTGACCTCCAGCTCTCTACTTTTACGTGTCCCCGTGGAATCTCTCTGGCGACTCTGTGTGAAGCACAAAGCTCTACACCCTGTCACACAGCCCTTGAGAGTCCAGGCGTTACCCACTCTGCAGGGTCACCCTGCTGACCTCATGGGACGTGTCCAGCTCTTCACCCTCTGCTCCCCATCCCGTCCCATTTTTTTCTTCTATTGGGAGTCAGAAAACAGGAAGAAAGGTCTCAGGTCGAGTGAGTCACAGGAAGGATGTACGTATGGATAGGAAGCACCTCAAAAGTTGGGGCAGATGAACCACCGGGCATGGTTGCTCAGGCCTGTAATCCCAGCACTTCGGGAGGCTGAGGTGGGCAGATCACATAAGGTCAGGAGTTTGAGACCAGCCTGGCCAACATGGTGAAACCCCATCTCTGCTAAAAGTACAAAAATTAGCTGGGTGTGGCAGCACATGCCTGTCATACCAGCTACTTGGGAGGCTGAGGCAGGAGAATTGCTTGAACCTGGGAGGTGGAGGTTGCAGTGAGCTGAGATCACACCACTGCACTACAGCCTGGGCGACTGAGAGAGACTCCCTCGCAAAAAAAAAAATTGAGGGGCAGAAACACTGCTTTGATTATGGGATGCTGCCCCACCCCTTGCTACATAAGATATAGTATAAAGTCTCCAGTATTTTAAATTCTGATGCATAGCTGAGCCCATGAATTTCAGAGAAGCACTTTAAGTTTATGGGCCTGGACAAGCAAAGCACTTAGAAAAGTTCCCAGCACACAATAAACACATAACAAGCGTTCACTCCTATCATCATGGCCCTACTAGTTAGCCTGCCCCACTGGGGCTGTGCTGTTCCTAGCCCGGAAAGCTTTGTCATCTTCTGCACACTTAAACCCAGGAGAGGAAACCACGTCACCCCTCCAGTACACACACTGCCTCGGGACCAAGTCACTTTAAAACAAGCCCTCCCTGTCTGCTCATCGCCCTTGTCTTTTTTGAATTTTCATTCCCACTCTCAGCTAGCAAAACATGGACTCGATGTTGTGCTTATTAGCCGGACACTGGAGAAACTACAGGTCATTGGCGCAGAGATCGGTGAGTGGCCCCCTACGTAAGGGAGAAGTATGTGGAGTCCATCAGCCGATGCTCCCGCTCTGCCTGTTGAGGCACTTGGCATCCCCACATCTGCTCTCAGAGCCTGGGACACCAACTCTCCTGAGGACCCCGGTGACAAAGCGGAGGGTGGGATAGAAGGTGTCAGCTTTCGTGCACACTGGCTCTGGGGGCTGGGGGAAGCAGGAACCAACTGAGGTACAAATCAGCCCGCTTTCTCTTTTGGCTTGATGCCTTCATTGCTAGATCAGCCCTGCTCATCCTTGAGGCCTGGCTGCCTGGTTGCTTCTGCCACTCCCTCCAAAAGCCGCATCTGTGTTTGGGACTTCCCTTTCCTATGTCTGCCCTGCTCTTGCAGGAGGATGAGGGAGAATGCTTACTGGTGTTTGTCAGATTTTAAAAACAGTTTTGATCCAGGGTCGTCATGTATGGATGTGGAGATTGTACACTGTACAACCCTGAGGCAACTTTTATAAAAATCATAATTATTATGATTCGCTCTGAAGTGTTCTTTGTAAATAATGATGATCATATAGCTTTTGGGACCTTTGAATTTTAATAATAATTAATTTAATAATTAATAAACTCTAACTCAAAGGGATGATCCTTTAGTTATGGAGACTGGTGAAGACCATGGTGGGCTCTCAGGGGCGAGCCTTCTTTCCCTGGGGAGATGTGGGGTAGGAGCTAGTGTGGGAGGTGTGGGCTGTGCAGTCACACTGCAGAGCGCCAGTGCCCTTGAACCGATGAATCCTGCTTTTGTTCTGTGTCTGGATATTAGAAGTAACTTTGACAAGGACCGAGACATTCTTCAGTGTTTGCCTCACAACACTGAAATGTGCCTTTTATCATCCCTTTGAAAGGCACGTAGTGTCTTTGAAACACTGTCCACTCCCAGACTATTCTTCACGATTGCCTGGCCCACAAATACTGGCCAACTCCAAAGCTAAAGCAGCTCACCAAGCTGTTGGCAAACTCTGGTTGTAGCTTTCACATCTGCAGGAAAACTCCTGCAGAAGGCAAGTTTAACACAGAGTAGTGGGGAGCGCACTGAACTTGGAGTGGCCAGAGTGGATGCTCCTGGGTCAGTTCGCCTCTCTAAGCCTTCATTTTTCCCTCTGGAAAATGAAGATCATAATACCTACTCTAGACGGCTGTAGGGAGGATGACCATAAGACAGTGTGTATGTAAACGCTCTGTGGATACAAAGAGTTGCTGTGTCTTTGTGGAAGAGACTCGACGCTTGTGAGAAGAGGTAGTGTCGGACCTTGCTTTCACAGCTGTCAGTCCAGGGGTCTCGGACTTGAGCAAGCAGCAGAGCCACTCAGCGGTGTGTTAAGCAGGTGGCTGACAGGGCCCCACCCACAGAGTTTCTGCTGCGGTAGGTGTGGGGTGGAGCCTGAGAATTTGCGTTTCTGACAAGTTTCCCAGTAACCCTGCTGCTGTGCTTTGTGGACTCCACTTTGAGAACTGCTGCATTAAATCGATCTTAATGCACATGCTTGTCCCTGTAGCAACTCTTAGAGACACGTAGAAACCACCGTTCGCCAATCTCTTAGCAACTCCCAGCATTTACTCAGCGCCATCTCCCTTTTCTATTTGGAGCAATGGGCTGTCCTGAGTCTGCTCAGGTAATACAGGGGCACTGGGGTAACTTCATGGGCAAGGGGGCATTTGGATCCCTGTTCATTAAAAAAACTGTTGTGTCTCATGCAGAGCAGACTACAGGGAGTAGTGTGAAGATTATACAAGCGGATTTTACCAAAGATGACATCTATGAGGATATTAAAGAAAAACTTACAGGCTTAGAAATTGGAATTTTAGGTGAGTAAATTGCCAGATGCAAAGCTTGCTGTAATACATACATCAGTTAAGTAACCTGGCACTGATGAGTGACACTTGATTATTTCATGGTAGTTTATACTCAATCCATGACTATAGTATACTCATGGATTATAATATACTTAAAATATACAGTATTTTAAGCTGTAGTATTAAGTTGAATATCAAAGCACAATTCTTCAAGAGGCATTACTGAATTAAAAAAACTTACATATGGGTTTGGAATGTATCAAACTTACATCTTTCAACACCTAACTATATTTTCTGATATTAAAATTAATTTTCTTCTATGGAACTGACATTAACATTTGGCAGAAAAAGAATCCCAGAAACATTAGCCTAAAGGAAGTAGTTTAGCAAACAAACATTGCTGTAATTGCTCCATGAAAAAGTCAGTATAGTTAGTGGAGAATTGACTCTTTCTTATTCAGAAAACAAGGTAATATTTTTATCTGTAATGATTTATAGACAAGGTATTTTATGGCCACATGCACCATGCAGTGTGTATAGTATATACAGAAGAAAATAAACTTTGATTTCTAAACCTTCTGCTGAATTTTAAAAATAATTACATTTATATATAAAAAGTGTAAAGCATATTGTTGCAGAAAAATTGGAAAGGACAGATAGGCTGATAAAATAAATATGAATCTCTTAAAATCCCAGTACTCCGAGATAGCATTTTGGTGCGTATTTTTCTAATCCTACACACACACATATTTTCAAAACTGGAATTAAACATTTGTGCTGTTTTGTCATATATTTTTTAAAAGCTTACATCATGCATGCTCTCCCATGCCTTTAAAATTGTAAGCAGCCCAGAGTTGTTAATGGCTACACGCATTCCAACATATGACAAACTCATGATTCATTGAAGGTGTCTCTATCGATGGACTAAATTTTCCCTCCAATTTCCTCACTGTTATCAAATCATGCTGCAATGAACAACCTTATATGTAAATCGTTTTGTTCATGTTTCTTTGGGAAAATCTCCCACCTGCTCTTCTGACATATTTTTGTTTTGCTTCTTTCTGCCAGTCAACAATGTTGGAATGCTTCCAAACCTTCTCCCAAGCCGTTTCCTGAACACACCGTGTGAAATCCAGGTAGACTTGTGCTGTCCTGTCTATGGATTCCTCTTACCCAGGTTCTGGGTCCCTTTGCTGGTTAATCACTCAGGCCTGGGAAGGAGCGATGGAAGCATACATCTGGCCGAAATCCTTTACTGTATGTATTGAGGCCCCCTTTTCTCTTCACCTTAGCACTTGATCCACAGTCAAGAATACAACTTTTCATGATATCTCTAGGATACAGACATCTTCCTCCTTCTCTGCACATCAGACTGATCTGTCCATTTTCCCGTTCTTTTGGGATTCTGCACTCTGCTTTATAAAGGGTAATTCTGCCTAACAGATTCGCAGCTGTGAACATATAGGGGAGAAGGCCAGGTCTTTGGCTTTCTCCGTCTCCCTAGGTGATAAGATTTGTTTAACTTTCAGTGTGAGGGAAGCCCATGACACAAACTGTGTGGCTGAGGATTGTAAGTTCAGTAAGCTTGGCTCAGACCCTTGGCTGCCACTGTTGATCGTGAGTACGTTTTTAATGCATTTAACAGTTCTTGAAGGCACTATTTTTGACCCTTCCTCAAGCCCTGACCTTTGGAGTCACAGGGCTGCACCAGTCTGAACAGGCTCTCAAGCTTCCACTGCCCACTTCCACAGGGATCCTGAGGTCTTGTGTAAGCCCTGCATCTGCTGCATTGGGTTATAATGCCAGACTGCTTGGATGTTGCTGCACATCCTCACCACACTCCTCTCTGGACCACACGCCTCCCACTTGGTCTCTCTCTTCCACACTCTTGTTTCTGGCACAAGTCTATGTCTCTGCATTAAGCACGTTTCAGGGTTGTTTCTCTGCCTGTGTATGTCTGTGTTCGTGCTGGTGTCTGTGATTGTCTCTTTTCCTCATTTTCTTGGGTGATTCTAGTAGTTTCTTTACCTGCCCTCCGTAGCCCAGAACCTCTACCTTGTATTATACAACCATTTGCCTTTCTGTTCTCCTAGACTCACACATGCCAACCACTCTTCCTCCAGCTGGAAATGGAATAGCTCCTTCTGAAAAAGCATATCTATATTCCTTCAGGAAATAGTTTCAAGTTTTCCAGGAAACTTAATTGATGTCTAGTCGAAATTACGTAGGTACAGAATTGCAGAATGGGTGTCAGTTGTTTCCCGATGCTAGTGTATGCTTGCTGGAGGTCACTTACGAGCCTGATTTGCAGGGTGAGTGACGAAACCGCTCAGCTAGGCACTTTTGCCCATGTCACGATTCTTCAGCCCTACTACTTTTCAAGAGAATTTCTCTAATCATCCAGCTGATTTGTGGTTGTGACCATTTATTACAGAGCCTCATCCATTGTAACATCACCTCCGTAGTCAAGGTATGTGATCAATATATGTGCGAGCTACTGAAATTTGATGACTCAGGAGAATTGTGCTGGTCTGCTGTAGAAACAGGATTCTTTGAAATTGAACCGGACTTAGCTGAGAGGCCATATCGTGGTCTTTAATTGTCTTGAACTATTTTTCATCTAAAAAATACAGTAATGGATTCAACTCCCCCTTGGATCTGAATCCTATTTCTGCATTCAGTTTTGTCATCCATCAGAACATACTAGGCTTGATGACGCTGAAACGTATTCAGGATTCCAGTGCAACTTTAAAAAGAATTAGTACCTTCTTCTAATTTTATGCTTTGTAGATAGTGGAAAGCTCACTCTGGAAAACTAATGGAGGGCCTGGGTTGAATTTTCTGGACTTTTGTTGTTCAATAAATATTTGTTGAATCAAAGCTCAAGTTCATCTGTGTTCTGGTCCTAGCACAGCTACTAATTAGTTGGACAGCATTGGATAAGTTACATAGCCCCCTTGAACTTGAGGTTCTGCATCTGCTATTAAAAGGCTGTGGATTGGCCTGGCATGGTGGCTCACACCCATAATCCTAGCACTGTGGGAGGCTGAGGTGGGTGGATCACCTGAGGTCAGGAGTTCGAGACCAGCCTGACCAACATGGTGAAACCCCATCTCTACTAAAAAATATAAAAATTAGCTGGGCATAGTAATGGGTGCCTATAATCCCAGGTACTCAGGAGGCTGAGGCAGGAGAATTGCTTGAACCTGGGAGGCAGAAGTTGCAGTGAGCCGAGATCGTGCCTTTACACTCCAGCGTGAGTGACAGAGCAAGACTCTGTCAAAAAAAAAAAAAAAAAAAAAAAAAAAAGGCTGTGGATCAAGGGATGTCTTAGGAAGCATTCATCATTCAGATTCTTTGATGAGGATCAGCTGCACAAACATTTATAGCATGATCCCCTGAAAGCTGTCCTATATAGACAATTTAGAGAAACATGCTGTTTAAGAATGGACACAGCCTGCAGCTGCATGACTTGGTGAGCAGATGACGATTTTGTATGAATGATGTGTTTCCCCTTCCTCTGGGGATACAGCCCCCTTCATCTATTAAGACATGTGGCTTGTGAGTGAGCCATGAGCTTCCCACCTTACAAACCTCACAGTCAGGCATGTTACTTAGTACACAACATTCACAGCTGTATGTGGCAGCCTGGGTGACCACTCTGGAACCACAGTGGGACTGCAGTGATGAGTCAGGAGTTGGGACCCTGGTTGGAGAGCAGCGAAGGCTCAGTCAGTCTCACCTATCTGAACAGCGTGGACTGGCGGTAGAGGAGGAAGGATTCCCAAAGAAAGCCAGGCTGCTATGAACATAAGGAGGGGAAACGGATGCAGAGTAGACAGATCTTTTTTTTTCAGGTGGATACATTGGGTTGACAACAACTTTTTGGTTGTTCTTTCTGTAAGCATTCTGGTATTTGATAGTTTTCTGCTCAGTTGCTACTGAGTCCACACATCTTTTTATGCTTAGCAATCGGTGGCTTTTTAGAGCTCCCCAGCTGATGTAATTATGAGTTTTAGATGTCTAACTGTCATCTGCAGCCTTACCACTAAAGTCTTTCACGTGATTTTACACACTGACCTTTCAGTCTTGGGCTGTTTGATCACAGGCATTTCCCAAATGTACTTGACAACCCTCTGACTCCTATAGCAGAGAAATGCTTTGATTTGTTAAAAAATTACATATTGATAGACACTAAGTTCCCTAAGTAACAAAGAAAATAAATTGAAGTTTAGCTTCTAAGCATACCATACCCAATTAACCACGCTGGTTAGAAGCATGACTAGCGAAGCCGCACCCTTTCAAAGGAGCCATCTGGGGATAGCAGAGTTCTCTAGTGGGCCAGGGATGGGAGAATATGCGTTTGAGGGCAAAGGGAAGGTGGAATAAGAAACTAAATACTGGAAGCTTTGAGGTGAGGACCCCCAAGGTTCAATGTCGTCTCTCTGATTGGGCTCATTCAGCCAACAGGGCTATGAGTTCATGTGGGAGGCTTTGAGGCAATGTGAGTGCTGGCTGACAAGGCTCACATAACATCCCTATGAAGTCAGTCATGGAGAGGGGGCCGACACCATCTCACCCCTCAGCCTCCCTCTTCTTCCTCAAAATCCAGCGTTCCAGAGGCAGCTCCACTCCCTCCACTGTCCTGGCCCCCCAGCAGTGAAGGCTTTCCCTAGAGGCTCTGAGACAGGCTGGGGCCCGGCTGGGCACCGGCGCCTGGGAGGAGCTGCTGCAGGGCCCCTGGACAGCACACAGATGGGCGGCCTGTGCAGTTCCCAGGCGGCTTGATGTCTCTGCCCCTCTCCTTTCACTTGAGTCCCTTGTCTCAAACCTGCTGCAGTCAGGACCTGTCCCCAGGCCTGTCAGGCCTGATTCTGGTCAATTACACCACAGAGAACATTCCAGTCCATGGGGTTGCCTCTTGTAATTTTGAAACAAAGTTTTTTTAGGCTCCCCAAGTGTCAGGCGTCTGTAGGCTGGGAGTGGGAGGGGCTTCTCAAGGCTCTTGTAATTTCAATGCGCAGGAGTGGCCACGCGATTTGTTCACATAGCTATTTCACAGCCTAGCTGCAGGCTGCTTACGCGGCTACTGTTGGACTGAAGGGTGTCCTTCTCTCTATGGAGTCTTAGTAGGTTTCCCCATAGTTCCCCAATTCCAACTCATGGCCAGTCTACTTTTGCCTGTCACGTAGAATGAACAGCAGTCATGGGAACCTCACTGTTGATCCCACAGCCATAAGTCAATCCCCCCAGTTTTTCACTGCCCTCATTTTTCAGGAAGACGTTAGCTTTAGGGGGAAGAAACCAGAGGCCCCAGAAAAGCCTGTCCTTTGTCTAGGTTGGCTCTTGTGGGTTCAGCCAGACTCTGATGTGGCCAGAGTGACCTCCAGTGAGTGCCAGCAATTTTCAAGGCCGTCTGAGGCGACAAGGCTCTTCCCCAGCTTCCTCCTGTGCTCCCTTCCCATTTCCACCTCGCCCCCCTGCACTGCTCCTTGGTTCCTTGTTGGGCTTACTGTTAGTTTTCTCTTGTAGATGACGCAGCTGATTCTGAAACATATGGAATCAAGGTAAGGTCTTCTTCAAAAAAGTGTGCCGCACATGGCCTCCCTGCCCTGGCGGTCAGCTAACTCAGGGACTGGGGCACAGAGTCTATTGGGCTGCACTTCAACAAATGATAGCAGCCATGATGAAAGCACACGGTGATTATGGGGGAAAAAACATAACGTTTTGGGTCAGCCAGCTCTGCAAATAGACAGGCTCATGTGAAGGTCAAATGTAACACACATCAGAGGGAGGACGAGAACGTCAGTTTCAGCACACATTGGATTAAAGAAAAAGTAACTAATGTTGAGTATAAAAGAAAACTTCAGAAGTTGGCCTGAGATCAAGACCATCTCTTTGTTAGGAATTTCAGCTTTTGTCAGAAAGAATACTCATTTAGTGTGAAAATCGCTGCTCTGTCAGCTACTCCACTTATTCCATATTTATGTCACCCTATTTCAATGCTCATTTGGGAGGTGGTTTTTCTCAGGTGGTGTTCATTAAAAGCAAGTGTTTGATAGCGTTATCTTCCCTGGAGGAAGAAGGGGCTTGGCCTTGTATTCTAATTTGCAGTTTCTTGTCCCCTGACCCTCCATTCAATACATCTAATTGGGAAGGATTAAGGATATTGAATTTCAAAAGTAAGGCTCCTGGAGACTTGCATATAGAATTTCATACCGTGAAATTCTACCCAAGACAATGTTCCAAAGGGTGACATTTGTCCTGCTGTGGGTCCGTGAGTCCAAAGGGACCAGCAGCTCATTTGGTCCCATTCAGGGAAGGAGGATTCACTCCCTTTAAATCCTGAGCTGAGCTGGTTATCAGTATTTTGGTGGAGAGACCTCATTGTAGCAGAGCCTCTGTTTCCGGGATCAAGCACGTCACATCACAAGATGTCACCTGACTGCCAGGTAGCGTCACCCCTGCGGTGCCCTCCAGGGGAAGGTAGGGGAGTTCAGACATCACCGTGCGGCGCCCTCTAGGGGAAGGTAGGGAAGTTCACTCACCATTCCTAGGAGCAGAGCACCTCGCACTTGCGGAAGCCTAGCAAGAGCAGAGTGCCTCAGTGTTCACAGGTGGCCTTTTGTTTTCTTTGTACTCAAGGTCGGGCAGGGCAGCAAAGCCATGAGATCTTTGCTTTTTTGCCTTTCAGGCGGAAAGGTCTCATTTTGAACATTTCTTCTGGTGTAGCCCTGTTTCCTTGGCCTCTCTACTCCATGTACTCCGCTTCCAAGGTGAGTGATAACATGTCTTCCAAGTCTCTTCCTTCTTCCTCTTATTTATCCCAGTTGGCAATTTCCTTTGGATCACCTGGCAAGTTGCTGGAAAGGTTTGCCTGGAGACACTCTCATATGTGCAGGGCTGAGCTAGTCACCAGGAAGTCCGAGAGCAAATTGGAAGAAAGCACTCACTCTGGGCACATAAAGCCCCGATCGCACAACCTGGCCAGCCTCAGGGGATGCCAGCCCCACTCACCTCCACTGGGAGCCCTTGCTGTCTTCCTGCTGACAAGTGACACTGTAGCTTCCTTCCAGACAGGGAGGTCTAGCCTGGTGTCTTCGTGCCCTAGTCATAAAAAGAGCCTGAGGAGGAGGGGGTGCTCTACAAGCGGAGTTAATCCATGCAGTGGTCCCAGGGATGTATTTATCCCAAAACAGACATTCCTGCTGAGTGGGGGTCCTCTTCCCAGACCAGGGGATGGAGTGCTAACTCCCATCAAGACAAGTTGGTTTGGCCGGGCATGGTGGCCCACGCCTGAAATCTCAGCACCTTGGGAGGCCGAGGCGGGCGGATCATGAGGTCAAGAGACGGAGACCATCCTGGCCAATATAGTGAAACCCTGTCTATACTCAAATACAAAAATTAGCTGGGGGTGGTGGCGCGCTTGTAGTCCCAGCTACTCTGGAGGCTGAGGCAGGAGAATTGCTTGAAGCCGGGAGACGGAGGTTGCAGTGAGCCGAGATCGCACCACTGCACTCCAGCCTGGCGCCTGGCAAAAGACACTCTGTCTCAAAAAAAAAAAAAAAAAAAAAAAAAGACAAGCTGGCTCAGTTTTTCCCTTACTCTCTTTCTGCCCCATTCTCCAGCTTTATTAAGGCATATTTGACAAATAAAAATTGCATCTACTTACAGTATGCAAGGTGATATTTTGATATATGTGTATGTTGCAAAATGATCAAGTTAATCTATGCAGTGGCCCTAGGGATGTATTTATCCCCAAGCAGACATTAACGTATCCATGATCAATCGAATTAACATATCCATGATCAATCAAATTAACATATCCATGATCAGTCGAATTAACATATCTATGATCAACCGAATTAACACATCCATGATCAATCAAATTAACATATCCATGGCCAAGTGAATTAACATATCCATGATCTCACATACTTTCGGTTTCTTTTTTTTGTGGTGAGGGCATCTGAGATCTACTCGCTTAGCAATTTTCAGGTACGCTGTCTCTGATTATTAGCTTTTGTCACCATGTTGTACAGTGGAGCTCCAGAACATGTTCACCCTGTGCAGGTGAAGCTTTGTACCCTTCTTACCCACGGCTCCCCACTCTATTTTAAGGTCTAGCAGGTAGTGTGTCTGCATGCCCCTTGAAGTCGGAGGAGGCTGGCTCTATGAGGGAGCGCACGCGGGGGCCTCAGCTGTTTCTCTTTCTTGCTTCAGGCGTTTGTGTGCACATTTTCCAAGGCCCTGCAAGTGGAATATAAAGCCAAAGAAGTCATCATCCAGGTGAGCTGGGCGGCTGTGAGTCCTTGTCGTCATCCAGGTCAGCTGGACGGCTGTGAGTCCTCAGGAAGGGTTACTCTGGACGTCCTGTGGCTGGGGCCACTGCCTCCTGCAGGCCTGGCTTTGCACGTGTGGCTGGCAGGAAGATGAGCTAGGGATGCCATGTGGGCTTTCAGGGCGCCTCATTCCCACCTGCTGCTGTGGTTTCTGCTGCCCTCCCCCGCGCCCTGGGTGCTGGAGGAGGAAATGCAGGAGGGGAGTGGCTGCTCAGAAGTGCTGTGGACCTTTCTGCTACCTGATGCTTCGTCAGAGCAGACATTAGGTCGGTTGCGGCTTTTCCTCTCTGACCCTGGTACAGGACACTGGCTTATGCGGGAGGAGTTACGGAGGAGAAGCAAACAAAGCAAAAAAAAAAAAACCAAAAAAAACTGGGCACTTGATCAAGTTTGAATGAGGGAAGGGACTAGTCACCGGGGGGGGGGGGGGGGGCGGTCCTTCCGTGAAGGGCACAGAGGTCCCCACACTCTGGTTCTCGAGCAGGTAGGGAGGAGGCGCTCTGCTTCCCTTCCACCTAACGTTCTGGAGATCACCTGTCCTCACCTAGACAGCTGGGCTCCCACTGCCTGCCGTGGGCTGAGCGATGTGATTCCTAAAGTGTCGGTGATTTATCTGTGCTTGGTTCAGCAATAGTTAGTCATGTAGTTTCTGGAACGTAGAAGAAACAAGAGTTTTTGTTTTGTTTTGTTGTGTGGGAAGACGTTTTATGATATACTATTAGAGATGGAGAAAGGCACACTCAAAATTACATCTTTGAAATTACTGCTGCACACGCTGATTTTCAATTAAAATATCCAGTGAGAGTGTTTTAGGCTGCTCTTCCTGTAAACTAACCAGCTACAGGGCAAAGCTTATTAAGTAGGCAGATATGAGTTAATGGTAGGAACTTGGCCAATAATATCATTTCTTAGCCACAGTAAGTGGTTGTAACAGCCATGTCACCATGCCACAGTCCCTTTCTCTGCTGTGCAGAAGCCATCTGACACATCAGAGGGTCCTCCTTCCATGCAGGGCTCTCCGTGCTCCCACTACCAGCTGAAGCTGGGGTTACCCTTTTGCAGTGCTGCAACCCTGTCCAGGCTAGGTTTGCTACAGTAAAAAATAACCCCCAATAGCTCAGTGACTTAAAACAGCCAAGTCCTATTTTGCATTCACGTGACACATCCACTGTGGCTTCACAGAAGACGCTGGCTCACTGTGGTAACACAGGACCCAGGCTGATGGAGCAGGTGACATGCCAGAGGAAAGGGAGTGGGAATTTTTAGCGGACTCTGCTTTGACAATGAAATAAATGCTCTGACCCAGAGATTACATGTCTCCTCTGTTCGTAAATCATTGGCCTCTGGTTGTGTGGTCTCACATAGCCACAGGGGTCCAGGAAGTGCAGTTCTACCATGCATGTGTCTGGAAGAAGGAGGAACCAGAAATCCTTGTCAATTTCTAAAGACGAATGATCATCACGGCCACCTGCTTCCCAGCCATGTGACCCTCAGCAGCCTCTGATCTTGATCCTTGAGGGGCACAGCTGCTGAGGTGGTGGGTACCATGGAGCAGCAGGGAATGTGGGTGGGGGAATGGTGTCCCTTGTCTCTTCTGTGATGCAGAGGCCTTGGAGGTGCTCTTCTAGCAAGGAGGAGAAAGTGAAAAGACTATGATGTTTTGAAAACCAATTGGCCTCTCCTAACGCACAGATAGTTGGTGCTCAGTAAATATTTGCTGAATGGATGAGGAAATATGAACTGTGGAGTTGGGTTTGAATTTCATCCCAGCTCTGTCGATTATCATCTTCGTCATCGTGGTCAACTTATTTAAACTCTGTGAGCCTGTTTTCCCATCCATAAAAAGGGGCTTATAATTCCTGCTTATATCTCTGGGTTATAGTAAAGACATAATGAAGAAATAAGTACATATGTTTAAACATTATTTACTGAGCCCCTATTTTGTATGTACAGGTGTTTTGGCAACCCAAATCCCTGAAGAATGAAAATACTTATGATTACTTCCCTATTTGGCAACTGTGATTGAGAAAGCATGCTCCTTATATTTCTCAAAGAGTAACACTTTGAGATCCTTGGAAGAAAAGTGTCATACAGATTAATCATGCTTTAATTTCCATAGGAACCTGCTCATTTGGATTGACCAACTCATAATTGGGTTCAATTATGAAACAATGTAATTTCAAATGTGTTGTGAAGAAAAATAAAACCAAGAAAACTTTTGTGGATTTTTTTTTTTTTACTTTTTGTTTTTTCTTTTTTTTGAGACTGTTTCACTCTGATGTAGCCCAGGCTGGAATGCAATGGCACTATCTTGGCTCACTGCAGCCTCAGCCTTCCAGGTTGTTGTTCCTCCTGCCTCCGCCTCCTGCGTAGCTAGGACTACAGGCACGTGCCACCGTGCCTGGCTAATTTTTGTATTTTTAGTAGAGATGAGGTTTTGTCTTGTTGCTCAGGCTGGTCTCAAACTCCTGGGCTCAAGCAGTTGTCCCACCTTGGCCTCCCAAAGTGCTGGGATTACAGGCATGAGTCACTGTGCTGGCCTTTTTTCTTTCTAAAGATGCCAAGGCCTTTGTTCTGGGAACAAGGTAATAAAACCCCATATTACAAATCCTGTGCCAGGCCACAATGTGGTTAGACCACAGGTGGAAACATGGTGTTGGGTGTTTGGGGCACGATGTGAGGTCGTTTTTCTCACCACAACAGGAAAAGGTTATGAGGTATGTGCCACTCTTGGTTCCTAGCTGAAGTGTGAAAGTGGGTATCCAAAGTGCTTTAAGTTGCTCCAACTTGGGTTATAGGTATTAGAAACAAACTTCTGAGATAGAGTTGCCAGGTTAAATACAGGACCTCCAGTTAAATCTCAATTTCAGATGCCTGTGAATAGTTTTCAGTATGAGTATGTCCCATGCAATACTTGGGACACGATCGTGCTGAAGTGTTTTTCATTGTTTGGCTGAACTTCAAATTTAACTGGACGTCCTGTATTTTTATTTGCTGTCTTGCAACTCGGTTCTGAGAGAACTGAGTTCTTCTCGGTCACACTGTGTGCTGGGCAGGGCATCTGGGCTGCCCGATGTTGGCTGACTAAGTCCTCATCTTGAGAAACCAAATTTCTGATTCCTAGCTCTGTGCTAGCACTGTGCTTTTTTCCACTGAAGATCTTAAAACTTTGCCCAGGAAGAGAAGGGTTGGGAAACGGTGGGATGGTGACTTGAGCGTTAATTTCTCAGAGTCTTCTGGGATGAATTGATCCTGTGCAGTGATCTCTGTTTCCCGTTGTAGGTGCTGACCCCATATGCTGTCTCCACTGCCATGACAAAGTATCTAAATACCAATGTGATAACCAAGACTGCTGATGAGTTTGTCAAAGAGTCACTGAATTATGTCACAATTGGAGGTGAAACCTGTGGCTGCCTTGCCCATGAACTCTTGGTAATTGATAACTTCTTTTCTTGAAGCCAGGGAGAGAGGACATGCAGGTGGCCCTGGCAGGGCTGGGCTAGCTCTTCCTTGCTGCTGGAACACTCATCAATGTGTTAGGTATGCTCCCAGCAGTAATATAGCCAGGGACAAGGAATATGTAGCAAGGCGGGGAGAAGCAGGAGACTGGGAGCTCAGCTTCCAGACAGCCCCGGAGTTGGCAGGTCTAATGAGAGCTTGGCTGCCTCCCTCGTCCCCTCAGAAAGTAAGGTGGCGCCCAGCAGCTCTTGGGCAGGGGAGATCGAGATATGTGGCGCTTCCACATGGGGGCTGCTGTCTTCTCTGATCCTCTGTTCCAGCCAATGTTTAGCTATCGGTCCTCTGGGGAAAAAACAAAACAAACAGAAACCACTTTGACGTGTGGCATTTGATTTCCATGGTATAAATATTCCCAGTATGGCTGATTTAAGCCACTCACATGGCGCTGTGCACACGAGTTGAGGAGTGCATGGTGCACAGCAGGCTCTTTTTTTATTTTTTATTTTTAAGTTACGGGATACATGTGCAGAATGTGCAGGTTTGTTACATAGGTAGACATGTGCCGTGGTGGTTTGCTGCTCCTATCAACCTGTCATCTAGGTTTTAAGCCCCGCATGCATTAGGTATTTGTCCTAATGCGCTTCCTCCCCTTCCCCCCACCCCACAACAGGCCCGGGTGTGTGACGCTCCTCTCCCTGTGTCCATGTGCTCTTATTGTTCAACTCCCATTTATGGGAGTTTTCTGTTCCTGTGTTAGTTTGCTGAGAAGAATCACAGCGGGCTCTTATGGGTGAGTACGAGCCAGCTCCTCAGCACGCCATGGATCCAACGTAGGGTGCAAGAGGCTCCCACCACTCCTGGGCTGCTTTTAAAAACAAACACAAACATGAAACAAAGGCAGACTTGAGTATCACTCACTAACACTGAAACAAACACAACATCGGTGTAGCTCTGACTCCAGTCACACTGAAGGAAGTGAGATGGCGGTGCCTCCCTTACCCACCATCTGCAGCTTCCTCCTCTACCTCATTGCCTTTTTTGCTGTGGGAACTGGATCTCTCTCTCTCTCTCTCTCTCTCTCATATGGATGCTGAAAGGATTCATGGCTCCATGCGCTGAAGTCTCCCAAAGTGATCCTTTACCTGCTGGGATTTAAAGAAGACTCTGGCAAGAGATATTGAACTTTCTCACATGATTACTTGCTATTTTTACTGTAGAACCTCAACAGTATGCAGAATCACCTGCGTAACTCACACTACAAAGTAGACATACAGAGAGACTATAAGGTCTTTCTTTTTTCTATTGCTGATGTAGTCTTCTTCCAGATCACCACTCGCTGCGGGAAAATTCACTGAATGTCCAAAGAGTCCAAACTGAGTTTGATCTCATCATCTCCACTGGGCATTAGGAAGTGTGCTGCGGTCTGTTATTTGGAGAGAAGTGTTCTGCCTTCCCTGCAGCCTGCCTTCCTCCTGGCGCTCTCCCTAGGTGGCGGTGGCAGAGGATGCCCTGTGGTCCATGCCAGTCCTTCCACGTGTGGGCTGCTGTCCTGGGTGGCTGCTTACCTTGCTGAAGTTTATGTCTATGGAGGATGGGGAAGATGAATCTTTCTGTCCTTTTGACTTGCCCAGTGGGTGCCCCAACAAGGCCTCCCCAGCTACTGAGGGCAGCAGACTGCTGTCCTCTGCCACAGCCCCCTCCAGCTACAGGCCCACAGTCCATCTACAGCTTTGGTTCACAGAGACCTCTGGCTCCCATCTCTGTATCAGCTCCAATGCGGACCCGAGGAAAGCTGGGAAAACCAAATCTCAGCACCTATCTCACCATGCTGAGATAATTTCCTGTGGCTGCACCCCAGAGGAGTGGGGGCAACGGTCCCTCCTTTGCCCCAGTGCCACCCTCAGGAATCACACTTCTCCACCTTCATGCCCCAGGCCTTATCCTTCAGCCCCCAGCCTAGGCTCAGAGCTCACATCCAATGGAGGACACTTCTGACCACGCCTTTCTCTCCTCCCACTTCTCACCATCTCTGGGGAAGAAAAACTACAAATTTTTTTTTTTTTTTTTTGAGATAGAGTCTCACTGTCGCCCAGGCTGGAGTGCAGTGGCACAGTCTCGGCTCACTGCAGCCCCCGCCCCCCAGATGCCAGCGAGTCTCCTGCCTCAGCCTCCCGAGTAGTGAGATTACATGTGCGTACAGCTATGCCTGGCTAATTTTTGTGTTTTTAGTAGAGACAGGGTTTCACCATGTTGGCCAGGCTAGTCTCGAACTCTTGACCTCAGGTGATCTGCCTGCCCGACCTCCCAAAGTGCTCATATTACTGGCAAGAGTCACAACGCCTGGCCAAAATTACAGATTTTGGTGTCACAGCTTAGCCCTCTCCAGTGGGGATGGCATCCCTTCCACCTTCAGGAGGATGCTGTGACTTTAGTCCTCCAGGACGCTGATGGCTTAAACGGAACTCAGCATCTGAAGAATGTTTCCTTGTAGTAAAATAAACATTTCATTTTTATAAAAATAGAATAAAATTTTATTTTATCTTGACACTGGGTCAAAGTTGAATATATTGCTTAATTTGGACATAGCAGGTTGCCCAGGCCATAGTGCAGTGCAGGATCACAACTCACTGCAGCCTCTTTCAACTCCTGGGCTCAAGGGATCCTCCCACCTCAGCCTCCACAGTAGCTGGGACTATAGGCACATGCTGCTACATCCAGCAATTAAAAAAAATTTTTTTGTAGGGGACCGGGCTCGCTTTGTTGCCCAGACTGGTCTTGAACTCTTGGGCTCAAGCGATACTCCCACCTTGGCCTTCCAAAGTACTAGGATTACAGGCGTGAGCCACCATGCCTGGCCTGAATATTTTCTTGACCTTTCTCTTTTAATTTCTTAAATAACAGATTCTAATTTCTTCAGACAAACAGTTGCCAAGAACAGACCAGGAAAAGGAGTTTCTGTGCCTGGCGAAGCAGGAGAGAAAATAAATGAAAACATATGAATCATTAATGTCAATTTTGAGTTTGCCAGGATTTAGAAAGGTCATTGTATCTAAAGAGAGAGGCAATCATGTACAGTCAAGTGGTAAATAAGCGACCCTTTTATTACCAAGAGACCAGGCCAAGATAGCACGCTCTCCAGCCACCAGGAGGATGGGGCTGGGACCGAGGCGGGAATGGAGCCCTTACCTACGGAGACCCTGTCAAGCTTGGAGTCTTCAGGCATGTCGCCTCGCTGAGTCGTTCTAATAATCTTGTGAGGTAGTCTTAGAATCGCCCTTTTACAACCAAGGAAAGAAAGCTCAGAGCTGCAACAGCCCACCCACGGCCACCCAGCTGGTAATGGTGAAGCTGGAATTTAAGTCCACTTTTGTGTGGGGCTACAGCCTTTCCTGGCTCCTACATGGCCCTTCCAGGCTGGGAGAGGGTAGACAAAGATGGAGATGGAAGAGGGACTCTTTTAGGGCTTTTTCAAGGGGGCTAGAATTTTGATTTACTTTATTTTCTTTATGGCTGGCCTCACGCTGCCAACACATTGAGTTCAAGACAGAACTACTGAAAGGGCTTGATTTTGCTGTGAGATAAGAAAGCTCAGAGAGAAAAATGAAGTTCCTAGGAAGAAGTTGTGTTGATTCAGCAACATGGCTAGTGTGAGGAGAGGTAGCTTTGGTTCCCAGATACTGTCACTTGTCCCTTGTCTTTGAGTATCTCGGAGGAGTGCAGAGATCTGAGGATCTGAGCTGGTTGACAAAATATGAATAGCTTCCCCAAACACTCAAGTTTTCCTGTGGTTGGAATCCCATTGCTGTGTAGGGAATAGGTGGACTGAGGCATGTTGGATTAGTCAGGCCATGCTGGGAACAACATGATTGCTTCTGGGGTCCTGCACATCTCTTGCAGCTCACAGCTGCAATTTGATGGGAAGGAGCCTTTCAAGGCCTGTACCTACAGCCTGAAATGCATTGAACTGAAGGCTTCCCCCTCTTTTAAAAGCAAGTGCTCTTGCTGATAATCCATACCTTTCTGTGACTGACTCCCATTCATCCAGGCTTCACATATTTGCCTAACACCCGCTGTGCTTTGGAGTCGTGCCAAATGATGGAGAGCATTTCTGATTCGCTCCTAAATCCTCATTTTATTTATTTATTTCTTTATTCAAGACAGACTCTTGCTCTGTCACCCAGGCTGGAGTGCAGTGGTGTGATCTCAGCTCACTGCAACCTCCGCCTCCCAGGTTCAAGTGATTCTCCTGCCTCAGCCTCCAGAGTAGCTGGGACTACAGGGGTGTGCCACCATGTCCGGCTAATTTTTAAATTTTTAGTAGAGATGGGATTTCACCATGTTGGCCAGGGTAGTCTCGAACTCCTGACCTCAAGTGATCTGCTTGCCTCCCAAAGTGCTGAGATTACAGGTTTGAGCCACTGTGCTCAGCCCAGGGTCCTCATTTCAACGGAAGCTTGGTAGAAAGGACTTGAAGACAAGGGGGAACATGCTCACTAAGAGAAAGAGTAAGTTAGGGAGGTAGTTAACACAGAGTTCTCTTCATTTAGAATTTCCAGGCCAGGCACGGTGGCTCACACCTGTAATCCCAGCACTTTGGGGGTCCAAAGCAGGAGGATCACTTAAGTCCAGGAGTTTGAGAACAGACTGGGCAACATAGTAAGACCCTGTCTCTGGAAAAAAAAAAAAAGAAAAAATTAGCCAGGCATAATGGCACACTCTTGTGGTCCCAGCTACTCAGGAGGCTGAGGCAGGAGCATCCCTTGAGCCTGGGAGGTCGAGGCTGCAGTGAGCTGTGATCGTGCCACTGCACTCCAGCCTGGGTGACGGAGCAAGCCCCTGTCTCAAAGAAAAAAAAATTCCTTAGAGCTGATCTCACTAGGTTGTCCAAAAGCGTTTAAAGGGCTGCCTCCTTTGATGTCTGAGAAAACCTTGTGTGCTGAGAAAGTGGCACAAGACCCTTAAACTTTATCGGTTACATACAAGGTTCTGGGGCTCTGCGTTAGTAGTCAGAAAAAAATACTTCTCAAGACCCCAAAGATGAACTCGTTCTTCCTTCCTCCCCAACACTGACGCTTCTCTCTGTTTAAGGCGGGCTTTCTGAGCCTGATCCCAGCCTGGGCCTTCTACAGCGGTGTCTTCCAAAGGCTGCTCCTAACACACTATGTGGCGTACCTGAAGCTCAATACCAAAGTCAAGTAGCCAGGCAGCGTGGGGTCCAGCACAGCCTTTCCCTCACCAGTCCATGCTGGCCGAAGAGGACCAGGGGAGCAGACCAGCACTTCAACGTAGTCCTCCGAAGAGGGAGGGGCTGGGGTCACAGAGGCATGCAATACACATTTTTTTGCCACCTTACTTGAGTGTGAAGATCTTTGGGAAAACTGTGATGTCAATCTGTGCTGTCGTTCTGAAGTGCTCACCTGTTCTCAAATGGGGTTCCTCAAAGGCCCCGGCAAATAGGTGTGAACCCAAAAGTATCTGAGACATGTCTCAATCATTTAGAAAGTTTATTTTGCCAAGGTTAAGGATGTGCACCTGGGAGGCAGGTTTGTACCTTTCTGCAAAGATAATTTCGAAGGCTTCAATATTTAAAGGGAGAATATTGGGGAAAGAGGAAGAAATTGTGAACAGGTATGGGTCGATAGGAGACAAGTGGTTGCATTCTTTTGAGTCTTTGATCAACCTTTCACCAAATACACAATTTACACGTGGGAGGGGGATAGAGGAATAGTCCTTTATGCCTCGTCTAGCTCAGTGAATCTGCAGTGAAGCAGATACGCATTTGTCTCAGGTGAGCAGAGGGAGGACTTTGAGTTCAGTCTTTTGTCCCACTCCTGTGAAGATAAGTGATCAATTTACATTGTCAGGATAAAATTCAACAGACCCATTTTAGGGTAAAGATCTTGGTTCCCACAAGGAATTTCCTAGAGGGCAAATTGCGAGGGAGGGCTGTAGCTTTTTTTTCTTTGTAGTCATCTTATTTAGGAGCAGAATGGGAGGCAGGTTTGCCTGATGCAGTTCCCAGCTTGACTTGTTCCTTTGGCTTAGTGATTTGGGGGTCCCAAAATTTATTTACCTTTCACAATGGACAGAGGAAGATGTCAGGTGACAGTTACATCAGTCCAGTGTCTGGTGAATTCCTGACCCATATCAATGAATGCAACACCAGTTTTATCTATTTTACTTATATTTGGGGTTCTATGTAAGACTGTTGGTAAAAACAAAAACATAGGACAGGATGCTCAAAATATTTAAAAACACAATCCTTGCTCAGATGCAAGAGTTGGTAACTAGAAATGAGGTTTCTGTAGGTCACCAACTTTTGGGAGGCTGGGGACACATGGGGTCATGTATCCAGCCCTAGGCCTTGAATGATCTGAAGGACTGCATCCTTACATGTCTGGAGATTGAGGGAGTTGTTGGCTGGGACCCCAGCTGGAGGTGTCACATGAAGCCCCTATGCATGGCCTCTCTGAGTGGCTGCGTGGTCTTCCTCGAAGTGTGGTGGCTGCCTTCCAAGAATGAGTCTCCCAAAGAAAACCCGGAATCTGTACCGTCCTGTATGACTTAACCCTGGAAGTCATGTGGCATTGTGCCCAAGCCTTCCCAGATTCAATGGGAGGAGTTGCCAAACCTGCCATGGGAAGAGTACCAGATGGGATGGTGAATGTCGTCACGCCCATCTTTGGAATATATGTTCTGCATTCAGTAATCTTAGTATAAAGGTTTGCCCTAGCATCTACCCATTATGATGAATGACTTGGCCTTTCCATTGGCACTGGAGCGACTTACAAGAGTGTAGACATTGTGTTTCTAGAACATTTCAATAAAACCCTGGTGAATTGGCAACCAGCAGCTTAGGTGAGAGCAGAGACACACTTCAGCTTAAATGGCCTGGGGCAGATTTTGAGAGAAACGTTTTAGATGTGTGATCTAGGGGTTTTCTAGAGTATTAATCCTGGGTTGATTTGCACGGTTGTCCAACAAGCTTCTTTGAGGGTCCCTAAAGTAAGACAGAATTTCTTAACAGTAAAGGCCCCAAGACGTTGAACTGACTTCTTAGGAAATGAGGGCAGAAAAACTGCCTATTTTAAGATCTTTATCGTCATCACCATTAGTAGCAGATAATAGCTATCATTCGTTGAACATGAATCATAGTCCGGGACTATGTAAGGCCTTATAACAAGTAAAGAAGTGGATACTTTTATTATCGCCTTCATTTTACAGATGAGGAAACCGAGGCACAGAAAACGTAAGTATGTGTGCAGGTTCACTTGACCAGTGAATGGCAGAGCTGGCGTTTCTCACACAAACAGTTTGGCTGAAGCACAGCAGTAGAGCCCCGCGTCTGGGCTAAGTTTATTTAATCGACATTAATGGCAAGGGGTGAGCACCGTGCCCTCAACTCTGTATTTTTAACTCTCACATGTCTGGATTTCAACACTGACCACGTTCCAAATTTACCATTCTCTGGGAATCCTTTAGTAACAGGGAGGCCTGCCAAGTTTCACTGACCTCTTGTTTCCGCGGAAGAGCACTGGACTCTTGCTTCTCGCCCGATTCTCTTCTCTCTGGAGGGCTTGGGCCTCCAGGGGCCAGCATCAGAAGCCGGGCGTTTTGATAGACGCGTTCCCTCGGCGTTCCTGCAGCCTTCCGTCTGTGCCGCCTCCCAGGAAGCCGGAGGCCGCAGAGGCCCTTCCGATGGCGCTGGGAGCAGGAAAATGAGGTGATTATGGGAGCAGCATCGGCAGCTGTCGCTGGGCGGCTCCCTGGGGTGTCGTCCCTTTCTTGCTCTTGCTCTTGTGGATGGGAACCAGAGCACCCCACTTCAAAGACTCTGTAAGCCAGGGCTTACCAGAGGAAGCTGAAGACCTGCCCAGGGCCAATTTTAATCAGGTTCTTGTGCTTCTCACGCCAAAAGAGGTGCTTGTCCTCGCTGTAGCTCACCCGCGGTGCTGCGGGCTCGGCGGGACCTGACTCGCTACCGCCCTCTAATGTTCTGGGGGAGGAGCTGCTGGGTCTTTCCCACCTAATCGGCCGAAATGTTACAACAGAGGCCAACCTGGGGAAAGAAATCTCAATTTTTTGAGCTACTTTGTGTGGGGTGTGTATGTGTGTGTGTGCACGCGCACGTGCGTGTGTGTAAGGGGCAGGGTCGTTTAAGAAAAAAGAAAAGGAGGCGAGAGGAGGAAAGGACCTGCTGAGTTTCAGAGGCTCTGGAAGGTGACTGAGGAAGCGCAGAGCCACTTAGCCTCTTTGGGCTCTGATTACCTCGTCCGTAAAATTAGTGCTTTATACATGACCTACCCGTTCCGTTCAGCTCTATAGATGATAGTCTGTACATCTCCAGCAAGTTGTGGAAATAAACTGTCTTTTAAAAATTTTTAAAAAAACAATTTTCCTAATTAGATATACATTGTAGAAAATATCACAACTACAGAAAAAAGAGCAGAAATTAAAAATCACCATTATCCCACTGTCCAAAATGAACCACCCTTCTCTGATTGTGAATTTCCTTTTATAATTTTTATGTGTGTGTGTGCTTGTGAGTCTAAGGGTAGATTTTATATTCTGCCTTTCCTCTTAAGAGTAAAACCTATTTCTTTGTGTTAGTAGCTATTCCAAAGATGACTTTTAATGGTTGCTTAATATTTGTTCATAGTACTGAACATAATTTATTTTACAATCCCTTTTTAATGTACATTTAGATGTTTTCTGATTTTAAACATCTTATAGGCTGGTCACAGTGGTTCACACCTGTAATCCCATCACTTTGGGAGTCCAAGGCAGGATACTTGCTTGAGCCCGGGAGTTTGAGACCAGCCTGAGGCATAGAAAGACTCCTTCTCTACAAAAACTAAAAAAGTTAGCTAGGTGTGGTGGTGCACTCCTGTGGTTCCAGCTACTTGGAAGGCTCAGGTGAGAGGATCTCTTGAGCCCAGGAGATGGAGGCTGCATGAGCTGAGGTCATGCCACTCCAGCCTGAGCAACAGGGTGAGATCCTGTCTCAAAGAACAAACAAACAAACCACAAAACCTTATAACAACATCCATCCTTGTATGTGCATGTTCCTGTTGTGATGTTTCAACTTCTTTTTCTACTTTAATTCACAAACTATATGATTCACCTTTTAAAGTATACAATTCAGTTGTTTTCAGTATAGTCACAGAGTTGTGTAACCATAATCACAATCAACTTTAGAACAATTCTTGAATATTTTCATCACCCACATGGAAACACAATACCCATTAGCAATCACTCTCCATGCCATACCTGAACCCCCCAGCCTTAGGCAACCATTGATGTATTTTAGCTCTCCACTCACTTGCCTATTCTGGAATTTTATTTTATTACTCATTTACTTTTTGAGACAGAATCTCACTCCGTCACCCAGGCTGGAGTGCAGTGGTGCAATCTCAGCTCACTGCCACCTCCGCCTCCCTGGTTTGAGGGATTCTCCTTCCTCAGACTCCCGAGTAACTGGGATTACAGGAGTGCATTACCACGCCCAGCTTTGCTGTCTCTGTGCCATAGCTCCATGTCCTGTCTCCCTCCCCTAAACAGCACATAGGATGGAAGAAAGATATATATATATACATACATATATATACATATATATATATTTTTTTTGAGACAGTTTCGCTCTTGTTACCCAGGCTGGAGTGCAGTGGTGCAATCTCAGCTCACCGTAATCCCTGCTTCCTGAGTTCAAGCAATTCTCCTGCCTCAGCCTCCCAAGTAGCTGGGACTACAGGCATGTGCCACCACGCCTGGCTAATTTTTGTATTTTTAGTAGAGATGAGGTTTCACCATGTTGACCAGGATGGTCTCGGTCTCTTGACCTTGTGATCCACCCGCCTCAGCCTCCCAAAATGCTGGGATTATGGGCATGAGCCACCACGCTCGGCCAGATGTACAGTTTTGGCAAATGGACACAGAAATGTAATTTGATTACCCTGGAAGGTTTCTAGAGTTCTCCCACTATAGATGAGTTTTGCCCGTACTGGGCTTTTACATAAATGAATTTGTACAGGATGGCCTCTTTCGGGTCTGGCTTCTTTTATTCAGTGTCATGTCCATGAAATTTACCCATGTTGTTGCATTTGCTCTTTTTTATTGTTGAGTATTATTTCAGTAGGAATCTATCACCATTTATTTATCTAGTCACCTTTTGAAGGACATTTGGTTCTGCAGCTTGGGTTTTCATGAATAATGCTGCTATGAACGTTTTTGCTTAAGTATTTTTGTGGCCATATGTTTTCATTTCTCTTAGGTTTATACCCAGCAGTGGATTTACTGGGTCAAAGGATTGGTGTATTAAACATTTTATTTTAACTTAAAACAGACAAAAGTATATTCCTTTGCCAATCCTTAGATATAGGGCCAAGTCCTTTCCTTTAAATGGGGGGCCACTGATTGGAACTGCAGCTTGTCCTTCCTACATAAATCATACTCATCTAATACGTCAACTACAATATGTAGTTTTGATTTCCTTAAAGTGGAATGAGAACTTAATGATATTTGAAAGAGGTCTGAATGCAGAATCCTTTTGGATTTTTAAAATCCCCCAACAATCTTTTATAGATACCATGTTGACATCTACAATAATCACTTTTACTGATTTGTCCTTGTTGACTTTTCATAATAATAGTAACTCTCTTCTCATGCCAAGGCTTTATTTGCTTATATATTTTTAATTCAATTATGTAGTTATCAAATAAATACAGCTTACATAGACAGATTTGGAAACAACATGTGTCTCTTCATAAACAGACAACTCAACTGGAAGGAAGAAATCAAGGCGAGCATGACAGAGAGTGGCTTCATACTTGTTAGTAGATGTTAGTAAGCATGTTCAGTGATTTGCAGTCAATATGTTTTGCAATGGGAACAAAGAGAACCACTTTGTTCTGGTTACTATTGATGGGTAATAAATTGATTCCAAAATTTTGCAGCTTAAAGGAATGATTTTATTAGGCTTATGAATTTGGCAGGTTATGAATTTGGATAGAGAATGGTGGAAAAGACTTGAATCTGCTTCAAGATGTGGAACCT
The DNA here is from genome assembly GCA_963574635.1 of Cheracebus regulus. Lineage (NCBI taxonomy): Eukaryota > Metazoa > Chordata > Mammalia > Primates > Pitheciidae > Cheracebus > Cheracebus regulus. Next base: position 58,949 of record CAUYQU010043812.1, read on the forward strand.
CAATTGGGAAGGCTAGGGGGATGGGGGTGACAATGGCTGGGGACTGGAATCATCTGGATGTCTCTTTGTTCACACATCTGGCAATTGATGTGAACTATTGGCTGGGGCCTCAGTTGGGGCTCTCAACTGAAGCCCTTCCAGGTGATTGCAGCATAGATATCTTCTTACATGACAACTCAGGGCTTCAACAGTGAATGTCTCAGTAAATTTGTAGAAACTGCAGTGTCGTCTTTTTTGACTTAGTGCAGAGTTATTTTTGTTGGTTACAAATAGATGATAGTGAATATATTTTCATGAGCTTTCTTTTTTGCCATCCATGTATATTCTTTGATGAAGTGTCTGTTCAAGTCTTTTGACGATTTTTAAACTGGATTTTTAATTTTCTTAGCATAGAGTTTAGAGAGTTCTCTAAGTATTCTGGATGATGCAAGTCCTTTATCAGATATGACTTTGAAACTTTTTTTCCATCTGTGGCTTTTCCCTTCATGCTCTTATCGGGGTCCTGAGAGCAAATGTTTCTAATTTGATGAAATCCAATTGGTCAATATTTTTTATGGATTATATGTTTGGTTTTGTACCTACAAATTCTGTGCCTAACCCTAGGTCACAAACAATTTCTCCTATGTCCTGTGTTTTCCTTTACAAATCTTCTTTTTGTTGTTGTTGTTTGTGTTTAGAGACAGGGTCTCACTCTGTCACCCAGGCTGGAGTGCAGTGGCATGATCATAGGTCACTACAGACTTAAGCTCCTTGGCTCAGGCAATCCTCCCACCTCAGCCTCTCAAGTAGCTGGGACTACAGGCATGTGCAACTGTGACTGGCTAATTAAAATTTTTTTTCTTTTGTAGAGACAGGGTCTTGTTATATTGCCCAGGCTGGTTTCAAACTCTGGTCTCAAGCAATTCTCCTGCTTTAGCCTCCCAAAATGCTGGGATTAAAGACACGTATTGCTGAGCTTGGCCTTCTGTAAGTGTTTTAAAGTTTTATATTTTACACATAGATATATAATACATTTTTAGTTGCTTTGGAGTAATATGTGAAGTTTAGGTTGAAGTTAATGTCCAAATATTCAAACATCATTTGTTGAAATGACTATCTCTTTCCCATTGAGTTGTTATTACATCATTGTCAAAAACCAGTTGGCCATCCTTGTGTGGGTCTATTTCAGAATTCTCTATTTTGTCATTGATTTATGTCTCTATGACTTTGTCAATAACACATTATCTTAATTACTGTAGTTACAGTAAGTCTTAAAATCAGGTAATACAATTCCTCCAACTTTATTATTTTTAAAAACAGTTTTAGTGATTTGGTTACTTTGCTTTTTCATTGGAATTTTAAATTTAGTTTGTCCATATCTGTAAAAACCCCACTAGGATTTTAATAGAAATTATGTTAAACCTGTAAATCATTTTGAGTATTGATGCCTTTACTATACTGACACCTTTACTATGTTGACTCTTAGAAATCCATGAACATGGTATGCCTCTCCATGTCTTTAGATCTTAATTGGTTTTCATTTTATTTTATTTTTTATTTTATTTATTTTTTTTAGAAAAAGAGAGAAAAGGAGAAAGAAAGAAAGAAACAGCAAAAGAAAGAAAAAAAAGAATGAAAGAGAGAAAGAAAGAGGACAAAAAAGAGGGAGAGAGAATTGGATTCTTGTTTTATTGCCCAGGCTAGAATGTAGTCTAAAAATGGGCATTAAAAACCTCTTTTATGCCAATAATTGTGCATAACAATGGAGACAGGAAGGAATAGGGGATGAAAATAACAAATAAGCAGCCAACCAATATTTTATTTAAACCTGTGAAATGCTATGCAATTGCTGGGGAGTGATTTACTTCCA